>JAEBDU010012599.1:0-39518 GCA_016802625.1 Heliconius numata | reverse complement strand
TATTAATTATATATTAATACAATTATCTTAAAACTAACGACTGCTTTAATCGAAGTGAGAATAAAGAGTGTGTTTAACTTCTAATAAGATATTATAATTACGAGAATTAAAACACAGGTGCATTGGACAATTCGAAGAAATCGCTGGGTGGTCGCCTGAGATCAGGCGAGTACTTTGGTACGTCAGAATATTCGTAGGGTTAGGGTTACGTAACTCAGTGATAAACATAGTATGTATACAAGAAATATAAACAAATACTTTTTTACGAAACGTACAAAAATGTTAACGTAGCGGGATTTGAACCCGCGGCTCTAGGAGACCGTCCATCCTTGGTTTTCTAAATAAGTATATTTCTTTCCTAAGTGTGGAATAACACATAAAGCAGGGTAGGCAAAGGAAACCTAGTGTTAAGACACTGCGTTCTCCACTTTTCGCCGAATACTGGAAGCATTGCGTGCTGAGTGGCGGAACTCGAAAATGAATCACGGCACAAGGTGTTCTCGTACGTATAACTAATATTATAAATGTGAAGAGTTTGTTTGGTTGTAGACGCTAATCTCAGCTAGCCCATTTATCGAGGAAGGCTATAGACTATATTACAATACGTCGTACGTATGTTCCATTCGACCATGGGGGCAAAAGGGAAGGTAAGAGTTAGTGAATAATTAAATTCCTCTAGTAATTTTAGATCTGCTACTTCAACAATTTAAAGTTAACATATAAAATGTATTATAAAGAAAAACTTAATATTGTTAGATTAACAATTGTATGTGTCAATTAGTATGTTAAATAGAGCAACCATTGAGTTTCGCGCTGGCTGTTTTCAACAGACCTGCCTCAAAGCTGGTGGTACCTCAAAGCTGGTATTGTCTCTACTTGGTATATGTAGTAGAGTGCTTATTATTAAAATAACCTTGTATAAAAATAAATAATCATTGGAAAAAAAAATAAACACAATGCCATCTCTTTGAGCGTTTATGGCCCGTAACTTCAAGATATGTAATAAATAAATGGCTATTACGACTGACGACTATGACTCGTTTTGAGTTTTTACAAACAAATACTTAAGTAAGTAAAAATTTAACTGAGACTGAGTGGAGCAGCAGCTGTATCGATAGTTGTGGGTTCGATTTCCAAACGGGCGAAAGAATCATATTAATTTGCCTTCCTTTGTTAAACAAAGCGCTTTGTGTTTCAACTCTCGACACGCAATGCCCGCGGAAAATGGGCGGAAAGTGAGGAATGAAGATGAATTAAAACGTAGATAATAATAAATGATAAAGTTATTTATAAAAAGTCAATAATGCCTTGACTCACTTTCAGAATATCTAATCTGCGTAGCCTTATTAGCTCAGCTCAGAAGTTTTTGCTCATAATTTGTATTTGCACAAACTTTACGATTATATATACATAACTAGTGTTATAGCACTCCGTTCGCCACTAAAGAGCCTACTTTCAAGAGATTGCATGTTGAGTGACGTAACTCAACGCCGCTCATTAATAATTATTAATTTTATCAATATTTAAAAAAATCGCCATCAAATTTAGCTCGCCCACAGTATATGAGTACACTATATAGCACGTCTAACCTAAGGGTCAATAACGCTAGATACTCGTACTCGTATCGTCATTCGATATTATTATATTTCTTATGTATTATTATTAGGCCAGTCGTGCTGCAGGGGGACAAGAGTGAGACTAACGCGAAGGTCGTGAGTTCGACTCCGACTCAAGGAAATGAAATATTTAGCATTTTCATTTCTTCGCTCCGGCGTCGAGGCTAAGCGCGGCGTTGTATTCCGCCGCTAAAATGCACTCCAGAATTAGGCGGAAAGTGAGGAGGCGAGTATCTTAACACTTAGGTCCCTTTGTCTACCCTGCTACATGCGGGATACAGCGTGAAGCTAAATAAAAATAACCTTTTAAATATTTGTGGTGAAAAATTATAACTAATTTAACATGAAAACACTCCTATATAAGCCTAACAGTAAATTAATTAATTTGGTGAAATTTATATGAAAATTACGTTTCAGTAGTATCTGAGAACTCTTAGAGCCATCGAGACGCAACGCGATGACTGTATGACATGTGAGTATGACACCCCCTCTCGGAAAAATGAATTCTTTTCATTTTCCCGCTACGACAATACAAAGTGCGGCGTTGAGTTACGCCACTGAGTCTCCAGCAATTGAATTAATTCCTCAACTCTCTCATCGTATGTGACGTACAACGTGAAAGTGCAAAGAAAGTTATCACTAAATGATTAAGTTTTTCATTAGTATAATTGAATACGCTAGCTTTATAGCTAGCGTATATAAATATTCTCTTTCATTAATAGATAAATATCACAATCATTCAGTTAATCATTATTTGTAAACAAAGATTATATTGTTTATCTTTTTGCTTTTCTTCAAAACACTTTGTAACGGGGCCATTAAGCTCCATTTTAATTGGAATTATAATACCGCTTCTCTATATTTGCATTGATTGGCAACTTTGCAAGCCTTCTAATTGTTTCATAGTATTTAATGTTCATGCAATTTACGTATGCGTACGTATTTACGCATATAAAAAAAGGGAAAATTAACCAAATGTTAAATAAAATACTACTAAGAGCTGGCTCTTCGTTTTTTGTCCGAATTTAAGACATTGTTAACTAGCGTAACTGCACTCTGCATTTATAACTTCACTTTATATTGACCGACATGCGTCGCACGTTTACTTATCAGAGTGGGGAAAATAAAAAAAATCATCCTCTTGAGTGGGGATCGAACACTCAACCTTTGCTTTTACAGTCAGATGCTATCCCACTGCACCACAACGACATAATTAACTCTTACCTCTATCTGACGTCACAGCTACGTAGAGTCTCTTCATCTTCTTATCTTCCTTGTCATCTTCGATTTTCTCTGGAACAACTTCTGGCGTTTCCTCCTTAGCTTTGGCATCAGCTTTCTTCTGTGGTGCGATTAGTTGACTAGATTCGTAGAATTTCTGAGGTCCATAGCCAAATGGCCTGGCGGATACCAATTCTCGTTCAGCTTTTGTAAATCTGCCAGGATTTTTTTGATTCAATAAAATAACGAAAGAAAAAATTAAATTTAAGACGTCAAAACATAAAAAAGCTATAAAAATATATATTAGCTCAATAATAATAAATAATAAAGAAGTAAATAAGATGAAAATCAAAATTAAAATATCAGGTTATTTGATCAATAAATAAAAAAAATATTAAAAACCTTTGATATTTTTTAAAAAAAATTACCTTACTCATACTTAATGTAAACAAGAAATAATAATATTTTAAATCCTCACTTGCTAGCCGACACCATTTTCATAGTTTTAGTTATTTTCTGTATATTCTTGACAGATTTCAATCGTAATGAAACTTGTTTCAATTGAACCATTTTAGTTTATTTTTTTTATTATTCTTTGTATAATATATAATTTTTATACTATTTATTTTGTAAATTACGTTTTCTTTTTGCGATCCAACGTCATTTATAATTAATTGCTTATTTGACACTGACATACATAATTATAAAATTAATATCATTTTTCGTTATCGACTGCCTGCATTAAATTATTTTTGCAATGATTGTTATTTTTTTATTGTCCCTTTTTTTCTTAAAAATTACGGAACCCTAAAAAGAATAATAAATTTGTGTTTAGTAATATACATGTATTATATGTTTGATATATAAAAAACCAAACAAATACTACTATCATATAAATGTTGTAATAAAACAAAATTTATCTATTTAAAGTTTATATAACAAATTGACTTACGATTAACGAATGCAACAACATGTTATTTAATTTGTGATATCACTACTTATTATTTTAAATATATAAAAAACACTAGGCCGTCGTGTCGTGACGCAGTGGCACAGCGTGGCACAGCGCTAGACAAAGTGCGGTGTTGAGTTCCGCAACCCAACAGTGTTTGTGGAGCCGATGTTCTATCTATCATCTAAAGATAGAACACTTCTTATAATTCATCTTCATCTTCTATTTATCCTGCTATAAAGGAACAACTGTGATGCTGTTTTTTTATGTAAAGATTTATATACCTAGAGTAAAATAAACGAGACATTGAACCTGTTGAACGGCAGAAGTCTTTTCTGAAAGGGTAAAAGAAAATACTAGATTTGTTACTCCACTGGAGAATGAACCTAAAACCGTTACGTTTACGTATGCACACGACCCACTGCGCCACTATGTTAAAAGGTTTAAAAATTTGCTTCATTTGTTAAAAATGTTCATTTGTTATTCTTTTTATTTGTTCATGCTTATGTTCTTTGACATTTACATATTTACTAAAAAAAAGCTAATAAAAAAATGATAGCTACCTCTTAATTAAACATTTGTATTGCATATTATATAGACCCACAGGGTCTCTATATATATTTTTTGCTCTCAGCTTTACACTGTTTACCCCATAGCTGGGTAGGCAGAGAGACCAAGTGTCAAGACATTCCATTTTCAGCTAATTTATATTATATTATTATTTTTTCTTTTTTAGCTTCACGCTATATCCCGTTCATAGCAAGGTTATTTGGGAACCTAGTGCTTAGACACTCCGTTTTCCACTTTCTAGAACCACCAAAATCTAGAAGTGTATTGCGTGTTGAGTGGTGAAACTCAACCTTGCTTTGTTACGAGAGTGAAGAAATGAAAATATTAAATATTTACCTTCCCCGAATGGGAATCTAACCCACTACCGTCGCTATGACACACGGGGAAAAAAAGGGAATGTACAGAAAAAAACATTTGACTTGTATTTAAATTATGATTCTTTCTTTAACCCAAATTACTTACTTATATAGTTAACCATAAAATGGTATTTTTTATATTATAATTTTTGGCATAAAGTGCTAGTGTATATTATTATTATAATATGTTTGTTACGGCCAATCCCCTTCATCTAGTAGTCGGTATGTTTTTTACCAGCAGTTTCTGTGTTATTCGCCCTGACCTTGGAGTACTTCGCGGTAAACTGTAAACGCAATTTTGTGATCATATTGCATTAGCAACTTTGCCTATTCATGTCATTTAGATTATAAATAAGTTTATTTGGATATTATACTATACTAGCGGCCCGCTCGCGGTTACACCCGCGTGAACTATGTTATTATTAATTTCTGTCTCCATGACTACGTCCTAGTGACGTCTATGCAAAATTTGAGACTTCTAGCATTTGTAGTAAAGAAGTTTCATACAAACTTTCAACCCCTTAGAAGTCGAATATTGCAAATTCCCGTCTTAGCGAGCACCTACGTCCTATGAATAACTCCTATGCAAAATTTGAGATTCCTAGCATATGTAGTTTCTGAGATTTCGTGATGAGTGAGTGACCGTTCGATTTTATATATATAGATAAGATATATTTTATTATATAACAGGAATAAATTTTACATTTTAAATATAAATTGTTATAAAAATACATTTAATAATATAAAAAAAAAACACTTTTCCGACGGTGGCCAAGAGTCCAAGCCATCGGTGGCCAACTATTATTTTGTATATACATAGAAGCACGCCCGGCAGACGTGCTCCTCATCAAGATATGCTCAATCACAATCATCGCTCTGATAAAGCGCTATTTCCTTTTTACTTATAGCTAAATCGTTCTTGCCGGATTCAATTGTACGAGTACTTCTATATTGTATATACACTCTAGGAACACATCAGAGTATACATACAAAATTACATCCAAATCGGTTCAGTCATTTAGGAGGAGTAGCTCGCACCTCCGTCCATTTAAGCTACAATATTATTAATTTACTAATATAGATATAAGAATTATTAATATAGATATAAGAACCTCGTGGTAGAGCGACAATTGTAGGGTCGATTTTCAATCGGGCGAATTAATTCTTTCCATTTCCTCGCTGTGCTAAGAAGATAGAGCGGAGTTCCGTCACTCAACACGCCTCGAAAACCAAACTATATAAAAAAATATATAAACATAAACATAACTTAATAAAATATATGAAATTGGCCTTATTTCCGTCTCACCCCGTTGACGTAGCAACTACGTCATAGTCTACAAATAAAAGAGCTTGCAACTACCAAGTATTGTTTGTTACAGTCCTTACCACAGGCGAGGCAAGACGTTAGTGTTATTAATAACTTATATATAAATATATTGTAATATTTAAAGAAGAACTTCTAAAACATTTACAATATGGAGGTTATGTCGCCTGTTGAAAATAGTGTCTCGGCGAAATCTCCAAAAGATAAGGTAAATTTATTAACTTAATTATTTATTTTAGAGTACATATATATATATTTTGAATATAATAAATATTTGATTTTATAAGAACGTATGACCAAAACGCTTAAATGGATTACAGTCAGTGCAGATACAAATCCGGCTTCGTTCATATTCCTATACTTTTCTATGATTGTTTATTTTAATATTTGTTATTGTTTCTAATGCGATTGTTTGTTGTTTTATTTATGTTGTTAATTATAATTAATGTTAGTAATTACTAAAGCGACTTTAATGTTTATTTGTTATCCATGTACATGTAGAAGCTTTGATAGCTTCGCGTATTCATTTTTTTATTAGCAGGGCAGAAAAACTGCGTTCTCAGCTTTTGGCCCGAATTCAAAGACAGGAGTGATAATTGACGGTACTTAACGCAGCTCTTTTCCCGAAGTAGGCATCGAACCCACAACCGTTGCGTTTATCATGAAATGCCCAGCATCGCCTCTTATTTATAAAATTAATTTTACCTAATGTAATTAAATAATTCGTAATACCTAATAATTCTTTAAAGTTCACGATAACGTAACAAAACCTGTTAAATTTTTTTTGCGTGCTTCGAGCAGTTGCAAGTTTAGCAGTTATTTTTTTCAAACGTAGTATGTTTTCATTACATTGAATCATCTATTGATATAAATGTGGCAAAAATCTTGTGTTAAATCACTTCGCTCTCCGCTCAAATATTGTGTAGTTAATTAATTAATTGAGTAGTAAAATGAGCAATCATTTCGCGGAAGTTCACTGTGGAAAATTAATTGCTCTACAGGTGCATTCACAGCTCAGGTTTTTTTTTATTAAAATATTCATATTTAAGTACGTGATGTAATATCTAACACAATATAATGAAATATTATCTAATAAAAAAATAAAAAAAAATTGTACATGTTAGGACCCCCTCTGATGTTAATAATATAGGGATATATGTAGAAACACTAATAATATATTCTTTCTGTCCATTTGTACACATATATCTTCAGAATTAATGAACACATTTAATTGAAACATTTTTAAGAAGGATGTAGGCTATAATTGATTTTCAAGCCTTGTATAAAATATCTAGAGATTAATCACTACGTTTTTGCTTATCACTATATAAAAACAACAAATTAAGTTGGCGTAAATTACCGCAGTGCATTTTTTATACTAGGGATTATAAACTTCAAATTTTAGTCTATAATAAACGTGAAACGCAAAACCACCGCTTTTTGACCTTAAAATTTTTACTATTAATAACAATAGACTATTTTTCTTGCAATACAAACCAAATTTCAACATCGCCAAATTTGAAAGGAATGCGGAAAGCAACGATTAAGAATTGGCATTTCAATTTTGTAGTACAAATGTACGAGTTAAATAGCATTCCAATATCTCTTATAAGGCGATAGCTGAGAGATTCTTTATGTAAAGATTGTTTGGAATTTATAAAAAACCTTATCTTATGTGAACTTGAGATTTTGCACATGTCCGTATATACCTATAAGTATATATATGTATATATATAGTTGATCAGTGATGTATTTAAATAAGTACATATACTCTTTTTCTCTATTACTTTTACTTTAATATCAAAGATGTTTAGACATCAATTTTTCGAATGATTGGTTTTTTCTTTATTGATAACGAAAAAATCCAGCAGAGAACTAGACTCTCTGCTTAATCTGTTAAAGCGTCAACTTATTTTATTCGTACCAACACTTGTTTGTAACAAGTACAACACAGTAAATTGTTATTTATATACAAATATACATTATTTTCAAAATTCTTATAATCATAGAAGTATCTACTTACTTAAAAATATATAAAATTTCAAGGTTAATAATATTTATTATTTTATACAATTGTATATACAATTGAACTGCAAAAGTTCAAGTTATCAAGAATACACTATCTTACAGCAACTATATAGGATAGGTATGTCATCATTATTACAGTTCAATAGTTCTCCGGCCGACGACGTGACTGGGGTTATCTGGCGGTTAAGCGGCTGATAGCACTTATCAGTGTTCGAAATTCGTTTTAAAACATGTATTGTACTCGTATATACACATAAATTAAGAAAAAGTATTATTATTAATAATACTTTTAATATGAGGCGGTAATAGCGACTATAAAAGTGACGTTTGTGGGTTCGATTCCCGCTAAGTGGAATGAAATATTTAATATTTTCGTTTCCTCGCTCTGGTAAAAAGGCAAAGCGTGGCGTTGAGTTCTCGAGAAATTGGCAGAAAGTGTGTTAATAGCAACGGATTAGCCCTAGGTTCCCAGATTCCACGAAAAAAAATACAGTTTGCTAAAGTAGAGTTATCTTTGTATGATATATCATTTTATCATAAAGTGGGGAAAAAAGTGTCTTAATACGAGGTTCCCTAACCTGTATTAAGGGAATACAGAATAAAAACCACGAACCCACGACTACCACTTCCAACCAACCAAATTCACTAACAACGACAGGTAGCATTAGTTCGGTTAATTAAAAATTTGGTCCCCACCACCACATCTGTTAACCAGTCGTGATTAGGATCGACCCCAGGTGCCCGCTCCGTTCTGAGATCTCGTATCTAGATACCCTGATAGAAATCACAGTTGTAAAGCTCGTATGTTATAATGTATTTAGATTTTTTGTTTCCCCATTTCACTTTAATCATACGGTTATCAATAATTAAAACATAAAATTTATATATGTATGTATGTATGGGTATTTGGAATTCATTATAATTTATTTTGGAGGTAACGCGTTGCTTGTTGAATTTTGTTGTTTGATAGTACTGTTTGTGTTTTGTTTCGGATTGGGGAAGTTAGGTCCACTTTGTTTTTCAGTGTTAGCTTCACTCTTTTCCTGCATATGGCAGGGTAGCTTGCAAATTAGTACTAAAATTTTCCGTTTTACGAAGCATTGCGTAGTAAGTGATGGAACTAAACGTCGCTCTACATTTTCCAGAGCGGAGAAACGATTAAATATAATCAATCAATAATCTATATATATAAAAGGACTTGTCCTCACTGACTGAGGTAAGACGCACGCACAGCCTTAACCGCTGATGGTAGAAACGTGAAATTTGGACAGATGTTTACTTTCGTAATCTGGACATCCACTAAGAAGGGATTTTGAAAAATTTTAACCCTAAAAGGGTAAAATAGGGGTTCAAAGTTTGTATGGAAAAATATTGAAATCGGCACCGATTTTTATAAAATTTGAAATTTAGATTTTTAAAAGTATTTGATTGAACACGTGTTTCATTGTTTTCTAGAATTCTCTCTCTAAGGGTGCAAATAAGGGGTTGAAAGTTTGTATGGAAAAATTCTTAAATCGCCACCGATTTTTATAAAATTTGATATTTAGACTCTTAAAAATAATTAATTGAACATGTGTTTCATGGTTTTCTAGAATTCACCCCCTAAGGGTGCAAATAAGGGGTTGAAAGTTTGTATGGAAAAATCTTTAAATCGCAACCGATATTTATAAAATTTGAAATTTAGACTCTTAAAAATATTTCATCGAACACATGTTTAATGGGTTATTAGAATTCACCTAAATACGCAAGCGAAGCTGCGCGCGTCCGCTAGTTAAATATATTTTTACCGAGATACTTTTAACGTAAAACATGAAAACTGCTTCAAATATAAATGAATGTTTATGATTAAAATATGTTCATTTTTAAAACTTGTAAAGTCAAAATCACTACTTTCTTTCAACTTTCTCAGATGAAAGAAATTAATTTATATAGTTCATATATTTTAGCTCCATGTATTAAAATGGTTTACATTTACCTAATTACACAATAAGGTTTCTCATATAATATTTCACATATAATATTCATTAATATTTCATTTTTCTTCAACAATATATTTTTATTTTGTATAATACATTGTACATTTTATACAATAAATGATTACAGCCAAAACCAGTGCACGGCGGCAACTACGTAGCGGGAGGTCGCGATACAAATAAATCTACTTGGCTCCTCTTCTCCCCCGAAACACCTGATCAGGCGGGTTCCTTAGCTAAGTTCTTAAGCATATTCTCAACTCATGGAGTGAATCTCAGCCACATTGAATCCCGTTCCTCCGCAAGAAGACCCGGATATGAATTCATGGTGGAATGCGAACATGGCTCAGGAGATTTTGGTGCAGTACTAGCAGAACTAAAAGCAAACACCGGCTACCTAAACATAATCTCAACAAACTACAAAGACAACCGATGTAAGTCAATATAAAAAATATATATTAATCAATTATAAACTAGAGACAAGAAAGAGCGGTTAATTTCATTACGGCCATAAAATCGAGTGTGAGAATCGCTTTATATTCAATGCATTAGAATATCAAATTAGAACTAACATAAGATAACAGGAAATTCCTAAAAAGTGTTCGAGTAAACGTTCTCTTGAGTATTTTAATGTATTTAAAAGTTAATAAATTAAAAATTTAGATAGTTCATCATGGCTTAATCATTATAATGTTTGGTTGCAGCTGCTGTGCCGTGGTTCCCACGTCGTATCCGTGATTTGGATAGATTTGCGAACCAAATCCTCTCTTACGGTGCCGAGCTTGATTCCGACCACCCTGGCTTCACCGACCCTGAGTACAGAGCTAGAAGGAAGTACTTCGCCGACATTGCCTTTAATTATAAACACGGCCAACCCCTACCACATGTCGATTACAGTAAGGAAGAAACGGACACATGGGGTATTGTGTTCAGAAAACTGACTGAGTTGTACCCGACCCATGCTTGTAAGGAACATAATCACGTATTCCCACTTTTAATTGAAAATTGTGGATACAGGGAAGATAACATACCGCAGTTAGAAGACGTATCTAACTTCCTTAAAGGTAACAAATATGTAACTAATTAACTATAATTTAATATATTTTACATAAGGCCGTTGTGGAGCAGTGTACCTTGTTCAACAGGAAAAAGCATGACGCTGTCCTTTTTAATATCAATACCCAGCTTCACGCTGTATCCCGCACACAGCAGAGTAGCCAGAGGGAACCTAGTGTAAGACACTCCGTTCCCCTCTTTCTGCCGGCTTCTGCAGAACTCAACGCCGCGCTTTGCCCGACACCAGAGCGAATAAATGGAAATATAAACGTAAATAAATGTTTCACTTCCTCGAGTGGGAGTCGAACCTACAACCGTCGCGTTACAGTCACACCCTTGAGCTGCTGCGCCACGACGGCCTCTAATACATTTTAAATAACAAATCTCTAGCTAAACAGATAATAACTTAATCATATACACTTTCAGATTGTACTGGTTTCACCCTTCGACCGGTGGCTGGCCTGCTATCTTCGAGAGACTTCCTCGCTGGCCTTGCCTTCCGCGTTTTCCACAGCACACAGTACATAAGGCATCACTCCCGTCCCTTATACACTCCTGAACCAGATGTATGCCACGAGCTTTTAGGACACGCCCCCTTGTTCGCTGATCCAGCCTTTGCTCAGTTTTCACAAGAAATAGGACTTGCCTCGTTGGGAGCGCCTGATGATTTCATTGAAAAATTAGCCACTGTAAGTTGTTTCTAGAGCAAAACATCTGTTGACTAATTATGTCATTATTTAATCTTCCTTTTCTTTATTTCGAGTAATACTTAATTGTAATACAAATGTGAATCAAAATTTGTATAACCAATATTATTTGTATGTGAGATTTTCATATATAAGTATAAAATTTTGTCTACATAATTATGTAAGTAACACTAATATAACATTTAAATATTTTAGGTGAACTAAAATTCTCTAAAAATAATAAAAAGCAGCTTAACGTAGGAAGGGGGAAACTTGTGGCTAAGCTACATTTCCCACTTCTCAACTGATTTTCGAGACATTGCATGTTGAGTGGTAGAACTCAAGTGTTTTTTCTTTAAATTGAACATTATACATTATACTAGGTATTAACATTATTATAACATATTTTCAGTGTTTCTGGTTCACCGTCGAATTTGGTTTATGCCGGCAAGAGGGCAAACTAAAGGCATTTGGTGCTGGCCTCCTCTCATCATTTGGGGAGCTTCAGTATTGTCTGTCAGATAAACCAGAATTAAGAGAGTTCGAGCCGGAAGTGACAGGACTACAGAAATATCCCATTACTGAATACCAACCAATATACTTTGTAGCGAATAGCTTTGAAAATGCTAAAGAGAAAATGATGTAAGTCTCTTCAATTCTTGGAAATAACTAATCGTCGACAGCAAATTTGTTTTTAAGACGTAAATCTCTTATTCTCCCTAACATGTCCAGAGAGGATATGTGAAAATAATTGTTACGATGAGTGGGAATCGAACTTATAATCATAGAGATATAGTTACACTCTTACTGAGAAAAAATATATTTGTAGACATGTACAATTATATTTATTAGAGCCACAATATTCTTAATACTATTCTATTAACCGACTTTCAAAAAAAGGAGGATCTCAATTCGTCGGAATCATTTTTTTATTAAAGCGGCTTTACGCTTTTTCCCGAACAGCAAGATAGAGTAGTAAATAGGTAGAGCAGAGGTAGAGAGAGGTAGTCGTAAGGTATTCTGTTCAACATTTCCTTTCCACATTTAGAGTTTTTCTTATGTGTTCATTAAATTATTCTTATATTTTTAGTAAATTCGCCCAAACGATTCCTCGAGATTTTGGCGTCAGATACAACCCTTACACGCAAAGTATTGACATTCTGGATTCTCCCCGGCAAATGAAAGATCTTCTCAAAGAAATACACCAGGAAATGGAGCTGCTGGTCAGCACCATGGATAAATTGTAGACTGTTTACTGCACGGTTTCGAAGAGCCGGGAAAAAAATGTCGGGATATGAACCCGCATATCCCGCTACTTTTAAGATTTTTATACGTTTTTAAAAAAAAAGTATTTTTCTTTCCTAAATTTAGAAAACACTTCAAAAATGTTTAAAATATTGTAGACTATTAGTTTGTAAAGAGTAGGCTCGGGTTATATTAGTGTACATAGTATGTAGTATATTATACTAAGATTTATTAAGACAACAGTATGATTTCAGTAATTTTCAATATTGTAAAAATGACAATAAAAAAAATTCTCTAAATGAATAATACACAAAAATTAATACAATTCAAAGATTTATCGATCTTATTTATCGATAACTTTATTAATATAAATATATTAAAGTATTGTAATTATTATTATTGCAGAAAAACGATATTTTCTTCTACTTACATTAAATAAGTAGATGATAATATTCTAATTAAATGAAATATGAAATAAAATATAATCTGTGTTTTCAATATAAATACAAATAAAGCAAATAATATAAATATAAATTTGTACAGAAAAAAGAAAGTACCTAGTACTTATCTTCTAGCCCAAGATCCCAGAGCTGCCAGACCTACGTCATTTTAGCAAAGCTGAAATTTTGAGGACTATTAGTTTCGGCACTTTCTGCCGAATTCTAGAGGCATTGCATGTTGAGTGGCAGAACTCAACGCCGCACTTTGCCTCGATCCCAGAGCGAAGAAATGGAAATATAAACGTAAATAAATATTTCACTTCCTCGAGTGGGGACCGAACCCACAACTGTCGCGTTGCAATCACACCATTGTGCCTTACGAGGTTGCAATTAAAAAATTGAGACTTATAAGATCCAACCCAACTGAGTTTGCTGAGCTATGGGTTGTTTGCGCTATTGTTCTTTATACTGGATACTAAACCTATTGTTGAATAAATAAAAGATCTACTGGGCGCTGATATGGAATTCTGGATTCGATAGATCAATGTGCTCTAGATGTGTCCACGTTGGCTTCACGAAACTTCTATTCGGCAATTTTTTAATTAAATTATTCATAATATAAACTTAAATAGAAAAATTATTGTGTATTGAAGAACAGTTGATATGGTCGAGAAGTGCTCTCATAATAATTTTGGATTCATCTGAAGATATGATCTTCATCTTAGCTGTTGATAATAATATTTGTTTACAATTAATGTTAGGTAAATGTAAAGTGCTGATCGAGTGGTCATTGTTTTCCACATTATTTTGCGCAATAGGTAGCTGTTGTTTGCTGTTCGTTCGGCGTCGAATTTATTCCGGTTTCGTGTAACAGCGTGTGGTGGCTTCCATTGCAAAGGCGGCATCGTTTCAGAGAAATACTTACACCGATTTCCGTTATGATTATACAAACAATTATTACACAATTGTTTTTGTGAAACATAAAAATACTTAAACTTATAATCATAGCGATATAGTTAGTGCCTTACTGAGAAAAATATATTTGTAGACATGTACAATTATATTTACTAGTGCCACAATGTTCTTAATACATTTTATTAATCGACTTTCAAAAAAAAGGTGGTTCTCAATTCGTTGTTCGTTCGCATATCTCGCTACTTTTAAGATTTTTATACGTTTTTCAGAAAAAAAAAATCTTTGCTAAATATAGAAAACACTTCAAAAATGTTTAAAATATCTATATTTTCAATATAAATACAAATAAAACAACTTTTTAACCAACATAATATAATTATAAATTTGTACAGAAAAAAGAAAGTACCTAGTACTTATTTTATCGAATATCACTATGTATTTCTAATAAACGACAAGATGCAGATAAATGGTGGATACACCTAAGTACAATGGAGATAAAATTTACAATAATTATTATATATTATTTTAAAATACATTATATTTACAATAGCAGAAAGATAATTAATAATTAATAAAAAAAATATTTAAATATTGACGAGGCTTTTCTAGTTTTGTTTTAATAATGCAAAAACAAAGTTACGATTTTTGTTATAAATTCTGATATTTAGGAAAGTCAGAAAAAATAATAATTTTACAGAACTACAATTAAATTCATATTAAAATTAAATAATTCGAACATATATTATAACAAATATTTCTACAAAATTTACATATTACCTAAAGTTATAATTATATTATATAACAAAAACATATTCCATTTCTATTAAAGAAACCGCACCGAAACTAGAGAATTACAATATTTTCTTTCTCATTTATTTACACTTGTCGATGTGCTTTTGAAACCTGATAGTGTGCTTATACAACAAATATACGGAATACTTGGAATTATTATTTTAATATAAATTATGAAAATGAGACTAAATACTTATTTATAACTGCCTGATAAATTACTGTTAACTTAACTTAAAGTTAACCTAAAGGTAAGTGGCAAAAAGTGATCGTTAAAATAAATAAAGTAAGTTAACAGTAAATTAAAAGTTACATGAAGCTAGTTGATATATTTTGTAAGTTTAATATTATTCGTAGAATTGAGGAATGTTTGCACTAATATTGAAAAAGAAACATAAATATATAAAAGTTATCTATGACTTTTTTACAGATGTATTATTATTTTTATAGCGTTATATTATAAGAGAACTATTATCATAAAAAAATGTAGATAATTCTATATAATGTTGGAATTACTTTTTATCGTATAGTTCAACATATTTTTTAAGTTTTTTAAAAAAAAACGAGGCTCTTTTCATTTGAATATTGACCGTGACAATTAAAAAGTATTTTAACTTAGACTCGACTAAGATTGTCTACTCGCTTAAGTATTTATTCTTACTTAAAACATATATTACGATTAAACATTACATGTTATCTAATGAAATATATTATTTTGGCACTATAACGAGATTCTATAGCGACACTAATATTGCTAGTTCTAAGCAAACCGCCCGTACTCAAATGTCTGAACGAACGTATCACAGTTATTAAAAATAAATAAATAAATATAACTTTTTACATTATTATGGATAATTTTGTATCTTAAATAATTTATAAAAATAATATTATATATTTTTTAATCATTAAATTATAAATATAATATACAAGCAAGTGTAGGTTCTTAGTGATATTATAAAATATCACTAACAAATGAGTTTTTCACTGTTTCAAAGATGAAACTGATGATCACTTTTATATCAGGTTATATCAGGTTTATAAATGATTTATTTTCGTATTAAATATAAGAAAAAGTTTTCACATATTGACGCAATCATCAAATATCCATATGAAAAATAATTACTAATGCAAATATAAATGAAATTGTTTAAATTACAAAAACAATCTTTTTTTATACTTTATGACTAAATTAAACTAGATATAACGAAGAGGAATATCTACAAGAGGTATACTATAGTTTATAAAAAGACTTATCTAAAGGCAAGATTCAAGGGCAAGAGTTATTTAGACCTCACTCTGCATACAGTGGATCGAGGAGTCTTCGGAGAGTTCATCCATCGAGGAATCCGTGAACGAAGTGCCATCTGGAAATGATAATATGAAGTATAAGATATCGAGTAATACATACTATTTAGGACTTATAGAAGATTTGTACGGTATATGTTTTTTTAGGTTTCACGCTGTATCCCACATGTAGAACCCAATGTTAAGTCACTCCGCTCCCCACTTTCTGCCCAATTCTAGAAGTATTGTGTGCACAGCACACATGATCAGCGCCGTGCTTAAGCTCGATACCAGAGCGAAGAAATGAGACTATAAAATATTTAATTTCATCGAAAAGGAATCGAACCTACAAACTGTGGCGCTTACAGTCACATACTTGTGCCCCTGCGCCATGACTGGCCTCAATCAGACTGTTCTCACTACTTTTTTGCTATTTATCGTGTACATATGTCTCCTTTGTCCTCTAATATTCCTCCTTCTTTTTTGAAGTCGGTCAAATTATATATTCTTAAATTATTGCAGCCGTTGCTCGAAATACATATTCTAAATTAATTATTTATAAATCAAAATGTCTTATCAATCAATGTAATTTTTATTACCTATCGGCACAAAAGGTGGTTTGTTCTGGAATGAATAAGTAAGGTGGAGGTTGATAGGCCGACCAAACCCCACTGGATCTGTGTCGCGAGACATCGCTGTGGACAACGTGGGCTTATGAAACAGTGAAATTGCTGACAAAAATAACTTTATATTATAAATAGAAATTCGCATCGCTTAGTTAACATCGCAAAATGCAGCGGGCAGGATAAATGTATAAATTAAAATGTATACAGAATACTTTTGTAAGTATTCTGTATACATTTTTATAGTTAATCTTAATTCTAAGTATGAATAAACTTTAAAACAGTTAAAAATGTATACAGAAATTGTTTTTTACCTTGACTCTGTTTCCCTTTGCCAGTGTGCTGATGTTTCTTTTGGCGAGCTCGACTGTTCTGAAACCACACTTGGGTGACTCTCTTGCTTAGACCGGTGACTTGGGCAATCCTCTCCAGGTCCTGGCCATCGGGATTAGAGTCCAGCTGGAAATTCGCTTGAAGAACTTGTAACTGTTCCTCTGTGAATGTTGTTCTGACACGTTTCGCTTTGCTCTTGTGGTAGCCCTCTGAATCGCAACCATCTGTAATATCGAAATAGTACAATATACTTACTTAGTGTTTTAAAATATTGAATTTTAGTTATTGTTAAATAAAATGTAATGTGGCAAATAAAATTTTATAAAAAAATAACTTAAAATGTAAAAGGAAAAACAAGGTTAAATTAACATAATTACCATCAGATGATATAGAGCCTCCGTCAAGAGTTTCCAAGTAATGTGGCTTGCAGAGCACTCTGTCTTCGTGTAAGGCGAACTGCTCCCCCGTGGACAGCTGACGACCGCAGGCGTCGCACGCGAAGCAGGCCAAGTGGTACACCTGCTCCCGTGCCTTCCTCACCCAGTCCGACGAGGATATACCACGGCAGCACTTCGAACACTTCGCACCAAAACTCCTGGGAACCAAGTCAAAGTGCTCTCTAAAGGTAACAATATGAACTTCCAAATGAAACCCAATTAAGAACTGATTATAATTTCAAAGTGGCTAGAAAATACCATAATTCCACGTTCTACTACGGCCGTTACAAATTATTCATATTAATGCATTTTAAGCAGATGTTTTTCAAAGATAACATTTCAACTGTACTTGTTCAGTTCATACACACGCAACACACGTTAAGTACTTTCGCCTGGCACTCATATATTTCGCAGCGCTCTACTTCTAGATAAAACTAAAAATATTGACGTAAGATAGCATTGATAGTTGCAACTCCATGTTAGGTGTGGTGGGTATCTGCAAAAAGAAATAGGTACAGCGGTATAACTGGTCACTGATAATTTTAATTACATTTTATTTTACGAGTACGTATAAAGTGTTTACAAAGGTTTTTTTTCTTTTATTAATTGTGAAATTAAATTGTTTTTTGATAGTGTACGCTTCATCTTATCTATTTTAAGTATTTATAAAAAAGGATTGTATAAAGGACTAGCGGACGCGCGCAGCTTCGCTTGCTTATTGCTTAGGGGTGAATTCTAATAAACTTTGAAACACGTGTTCAATAAAATATTTTTAAGAGTCTCAATTTCAAATTTTATAAAAATCAGTGGCGATTTAAAGATTTTTCTATATAAAATTTTAACCCCTTATTTACACCCCTAGGGGATGAATTAAAATAAACCACGAAACTTATGTTCAATGAAATATTTTTAAGAGTCTAAATTTCAAATTTTATAAAAACCGGTGGCGATTTAAAGATTTTTCCATACAAACTTTCAACCCCTTATTTGCACCCTTAGGGGGTGAATTCTAGAAAACCATGAAACACATGTTCAATTAAATATTTTTAAGAGTCTAAATTAAAATTTTTATAATAATCGGTGGCGTTTAAAAGATTTTTCCATACAAACTTTCAACCCCTTATTGGCACCCTTAGGGGAAGAATTCTGGAAAATCATGAAACATATGTTCAATTAAATACTTTTAAGAGTCTGAATTTCAAATTTTATAAAAATTGGTGCCGATTTAAAAAAAAATCTATACAAACTTTCAACCCCTTATTTGCACCCTTAGAGGGAGAATTCTGGAAAACGATGAAACACGTGTTCAATTAAATACTTTTAAAAATCAAAATTTCAAATTTCATAAAAATCGGTGCCGATTTAATATTTTTTCCATACAAACTTTGAACCCCTATTTCACCCCTTTAGGGTTAAAATTTTTCAAAATCCCTTCTTAGTGGATGTCCAGATTACGAAAGTAAATATCTGTCCAAATTTCACGTTCCTACGCACAGCGGTTACGGCTGTGCGTGCGTCTTACCTCAGTCAGTGAGGACAAGTCCTTTTATATATATAGATAAGTATTTATAAAAAAGGATTGTAGTTACATTTTAGAATTGTAAGATAGAGTTACATTTTAGAAGTACTTTTGTTGGCATGTTCTTAAGATATAATTTATTTTTAAACGACAATGTTTAATTTTATTATCTATCTATCTATATTATGATCTATACCTACAATTTGACTAAATACATTTAAAGAAGCTTTAGTTGGGGGTTCACTCCCGTAGTCTAAAAGAAATAACAGGGACAAGTGACACATTCCCGATTGTACCACGATATTATCAATATTAATATCTATATTAAAACTAATAACCGTTACATTCTATAATTACAATATAAATATAAAATTTCTAAGACCCGATCAAACATGTGTATTTAATTAAGCAATTAAAATATCGACTCGATTCTCATACATATTATGAGATCTGAGATTATCTTAAATTTTATAGTTCTTTAGAAAAGATAAGATGGTTTTACTCGTAATTATGTATATATTTTTATGTTACTTAAAATGGTAATAATATTTCAGATATTTCAGCTTTTGATTTGTTAGAGACCCGTAGCGTTATATTTGATTGTATATTTTTTTCTATTTTTAGTGTATTTATTATAGAATTTCGTTATTTTTTTGTACTTAGGATATCGTCGATTTAGAGTGTAAGCGTGCTTACAACCTATTAAATAAATTATCAAGTATGACAAAAACTCTTATATGTATTATCAGGTTTTGCCAATTTACAAAATCAATTTGTATTATCTACTATATGAAATGAAATAAAGGTCAGTTTATTTCGAATAGTATAAAAATGGACATAACGAAAAAATAAAAACCAAATTTAGCTGGCTTACACTCTAAGCCGACGTATATACTAAACGTTATCTCAGTCCCCTGATAGAAAGTGCGAAAAAAGAGTAAAGTCAGTCTAATACTATCTATAAGGTTAGTATTATTATCTACTAAGTTAGACCATCGTCGCGCAGTGGCACAAGTGTGTGATTGTAAACGTGGCGATTTTTGATTCGATTTCCACTTGAGGGATTTAATGGAAAAAAGCACAGGATTACGCCATGCAACAAGCAATGCATTGAAAAGTTGAAAAGGAGACTAGAAAAAAAAATAGGAGAATTTTTAGAAGAGCTCTTTTATATATAAAATTCTTCTGTTACAGAGTGACTGAGAGACCATAAACAGATGAAACTACTTGAAATTAGGTACTACTTAAGTTGAAACTTGGCACGTAATTAGAAAGTGTAGAGAAGCAATATGAGATTCTTGATCGAAATTCCTATGAGAAGGATTTCTTATTTTTTATGTCTTAAAGTCCACGCAAGCAAAGTAACGAGCGACGACTAGTTAAAATATATAGACACATACAAAAAACGTTTTACATCTTTAAAAGTTCCGATCCACAACACGCAAAGCATTTTTGGGCGATAACTATTGGTTTTCTTTAGAAAAATGTAAATTTGTGTTATCAGCTTTAATAGTTATCATTGGATTATTCAAATTATACTAGAAAATTTAAATCAAATAGCTAAATCTACATATCGCGGCGTCTGAACGGTTTTGGTAATTGAATTATAATCAATTGATTATTATATATACATATATTGATACAAACTGTTTATAACTTATCTTTCTCGATATAAATTTCAAATATTTTAATTTAATAGTATGTATTTTTGTATTTTTTAATAGTATATAGTTATTGTATTTGTATATGCAATAGTATATAGTTATTATATTTGTATAATTTCCCCGAGTAGAACTCGCATTGGTAAAAAGAAAAAATACGGTGTTAAGTTCTGCCACTCAACACGAAATATCTCGAAAATTGAGTGTCAAGTTGAGAACTAAATGACATAGCACTAGTTTCTCTCTGCGTATCCTATTATTATACTTTGTTAATAATCATCAAAAGTAGTACCTTCTAACGACAATTCCCGCCGGTGTAAAGCCAAACTTTCAACCCAAAACCTCCAACACAATTACATTACCAATAAAACAATTAATTCCAAAAAACAGAGCAAAAAAGCCAAAAAGATACAAAAAAGGCAGTTCCTTTCAAACGCCGCTGCGCCGGCGCATAACTCAGCCTTATCACCAGATTACATTTGCGGGCCCCGTGACTTTACTTAATTAATTAAATACACTATACACCATTAACACGCTATCATATCACTCGATTCGCAACATTATATTATTTTTGTTTGTCATATTTTTTTTAACAGAAGCAATTTCGCTTATTGAGATGGATCTCGTTATCTGGAGGTACGCCTTCGACCAGCTACCGTATGATAATTTTAATGCTTCTAATAAATAAAGGAGTGTAAATGTTATTCTCATATGTTATATGTATATATTATACATATAACATATTGTTTTTTGTTTGATTTAAACGTGTTTGGCTTGTGAATAAATTTTGCGGTGAATTTGTTGATGGTGGTGGGATAAGAGTGGGTTCCTTAATTACAGTGCGCTCGTCTTTCGTTTTGATAGGTTGTTAGTGGTTGTGGTTGCTTTGGACAATTTGTTAAGTAGCTTTTTGGTAAATCGTTATGGGAAAATTATATTTTTCTGTAAATTAATGTATAGTATGCCAAAAAATTTTCATTTTCATTTTCATATATAAAATTTTGTAAATTTTACCAGATTTGATTAACTGCTCGTGTTACCTAAAAGTACACTCTCATTTTTGGCATAAATACAAGTTGTACATATCACTAAGAAATAGAGGAATTTCGAGAACTATCGAACCTGTATGCTAAATTTCAGCATTGTACTCCGTGTTGCGTCGGCCGTTTGCTGTGTCAGTATTTCAGTAGTGGAAGAATTTTATAAATATACATTTAAATAGATTAGGTTAAGTTTACTATTCTTGCCAAACTCAAAAAGCGTTCCCTCTATAAGCAGGATAAAACATGAAGGTAAAAAATATTCATTTCCCGGGCGGGGGTCAAACCCGCAACCATTCTGTACCACGACGACCTTCGAAAAATATATTAATTTAATATTATCAAAACATATTTCGCTCAAGATCTGATATAGTTTTTATTATTTTTTTCTATGAAACCGTCAAAAAAGTAAAACGATTTCTTTATATTTCTGAAAGCTCAGCCTGTAGTTAAGCTTTATACAATTAAGTCATTTTACACGCAACTCATAAAATAGTTTAATTTTATATTTTAAACCTTATAATTGTTCTTATTAAATTTATTTTGTTCATTAAGTGACTTATTTTTTTAATTACACATTTTAAATAAATATTTCTTTTTGTTAGTTTAATTAAAGTGTAGGAGGCCATGGTCGTTATGAGTTTAAATGAAAAGGATGAATTACTTTCATGTCCTTACTGTGCTAAAATACACAAGTATGTCTCGAAAATTGGCCGAAATGCGGGGATTGGAGTCTCTATACACTAGATAAATCGCATAAGCCGCAAATAAAACACACTTTACATACATATATATACATATTTGCTACAATTTTAAAGGATTATTAGCGTTTTTAAGCGGGCTTTTGTCTACACTTGGGTTGGAAGTTTGGTTCGGTACCGTGCTGGTAGCTTAGCTTGTCTCCCTGCAATACTATCGGCCTATACAGTCAATCATTGGAATGCTAAGATATTTTTTTTTTCTTATAGTAAATAAACTATAATTAATAAATGTTTTAGATTATAATTTTAAATTATTTCACGTCTCGTTATCAATTAACACTTAAAAGTGGAAATTACTATAGAAAGAATTGAAAAGTTGAAATGACTAATAGAAATAACGTATTTACTAGTGCGCAAGTTATTTTCACAAAGATAGGTTTCAATGTACAATAGTAATTAGTATTTTATCTTCACGCTTCTTGTATTGATTTGTACTCTGTGTGACAGATATCATCTGTATTTATGCATTACTACGCATCTATAATACAAATTTTGTCTGGCACTTTTTGTTTAAACTAAAGATATGACTGGAAAACTGTCAGATCTTTGTTAGGTTAACTTCACGCTGTATCACGCATAGATCAGGGTAGGCAAAGGAAAACGAAAATAATGTTAAGACACTCCGTGAGCCGTAAGATATTGTTTTAATTAAGATATATCGAAGTCCACTTTCGAAATATTACGCTATAAACGAAAGAATTCAGTGCAGCGTTGTGTTACGTGAAAAAATTAGTATATGTAGTTTTGACTACAATCCATCCCTCTGCGCTTATGCCTTCAACCCACTATCACCTCAACCAACCACCACCAACACCAGAGTGCAATCCCACGTGTAAAGCATTAATTGATTCCATATTTATCCTATAAAGTCTCTTTGTATTTGCATTTCAAACTCGCGCTGCCCGACCCGACTGAGATAGTCCTATCAATACTTATTATCATTTTGTCGCCGACTGAATCAATTAAAGGCCTGCATAATAATTACTTTGGTGACGTATTAACAAGATTTAACACTCTGCTGTAATGAAGATGTTTTGGTTGCGGGATAAGCTTTCCTACCTCACAATGTGGACCCCTCCACTAGTGAGGTAGTCTGTGGGTTGGTAGAAGATGGCAAAGGCTGGCTTCGTTCTTGTTAGTGGTATTGCTGTAAGCTTAAATTGTTAACTAATTTATTTTTGTATATAATTTCGATGCATTTTGATGATCACAAGTTTGATTGAATTGAGCGCGAAATAAAAATGTTTTTGAAGACATTTAATCATTGTGAGGATTCATTACTTACAGGAGATATTTTTTAAACCTAAATAGAAAATATCTTACTTCTCAGATTTGGTTAGACTAAAACCTAGTATTTTACAATATAAAATGAAATGTCTCCATAGCAAGTTGGAGTAGTTAGATGTCGACGAACGACGAACGACGAACCCCGACGTTTCAAATACAGGTGACCATAAATCCGTGATCACCAGTACACTAAACACTATTTCTTTGTACAATCGGCACTATACGAGATACATATGAGAAAATAAAAAAAAAAATAGTTTCTATCCATCCATACGAACGAACAACGAAAGTAAACACACAAATAAACACAACAACTTATAACAACTAAGATTAAACATATCATTGATCAGTCCAACAGAGACCGAGCGGGTCTCGTTAAGAATCACCAACAGACCCACTGTAACCCCAGCCTGAACCCATCCAGCTATTTATCTCTGTTCGAAGTGACGTACGAAAATAAACGTAATGTGGTAAGAAAACAATTAATAAAAACACAAAAAGGCAACCACGCTATAACTCAATAACTGATAGCCAATTACGCTGACCATATAGAGGTATCAGTCACATAGGACCTCGTTGGCTCTTATCCATTAACGCCCGAAGCAAGACACTGTGTCTTGGATTGTAAAAACAATATACTTCACGCGGTAACCCGCGCAAAGCAGGGTAGGCAAAGGTATCCTGGGAACCTGGTGTTTAGACACTCCGTTCCCATTAAGACTTCACTTTTCTACATTTTGTTGAATATTTGAGACATTGAATTTTGAGAGGCGGAACTCAACACCACGCTTTTTCCTCATTATTAGAGCTAGGTATATGAATCGAACCCACAACCAGTCGTATTTACAGTCGCATGTCTGTGCCCCTGCGCCTCAACCGGCCGGCCGTTTGATATATAGCATCACTTAGTTTCACCACGCCTACGACGCTGGGGCACAACTGGTCTATATAACTTTACTAAGTGAACAACCGACCTAAAGTGCCCGCGGTATGAATAAAACACATACATAATATTCCAATGAATCTTCTGTTGGTGTTTCTAAAACAAATAACTTAAATCATGTCGTCCACTAAAGGTCGTATAGATATGGGGTAAGGGGTAAGAAGGGGTAAAGGGGGGTACAGAGGGGTACAGGCAATCAACGGGAGAGGATTTACGACGCGCCCGAGGCGGTGAGTTCAGGAGTTTGTCAACGAATAGAGGGCTGCAGTGGAATTTTAATGAATGATTATAGAACATGTAATACTGTTATGGATTTGTTTAATATCGATTATGATTTAAATACAAAAAAATGGACGTATGATTTAATTGTCGTTTAAATATAATACTTATGGTAATATAGAAATATATTTTGGCTATAGGAACAAGTTTAAGTGCGGGTCGGACTTTGCTATCGAGAAATCTATATAAAGTCTTAATTTGTAAGGCTTCCATTTATACTGATTCTATAACTTTTTTCCAAAGTATGATTATACAAGTTACATTTAAAAAAAAACTCTTCAACCTTTAATTTCTGGCATGATATTTTAAAAAATATATATTTTTACAAAACAAACAAAACAATGACTTATTGAGCATTTCTTTATTTATGGATACCAAAAATATACTACTGTTTAAACTTAATTAAATATAAAAAAGTAAAGCATTTTAATCTCTTGACTTTATATATTTTAAACAATAATCTTTGTCCTAAATTAATGTATTTAATTGTAAATAATTACCTTCCATTTGCGATTACGAGAATAATTTAAGAACCATCGTTACTCTGATTTAGTAGATAATGAGTGAATTGAGTATTTTTGGATACTATCGATTAAACCTTTTTTGGACTTTACGCTGTACCCCGCGTTTAGCAGGATAGACAGAGAGGTCCTAGTGTTAAAATACAATGTGTGTTAAGTGGCCAAGCTTAACGCCGCGCTTTGTCTTGTTACAAAGATACTGTGCTGCGTTGTGTTACGTCACCTAACACATTGTAACTCTAAAAGGCTACAAAATAAAGAACGTAGGTTCTCTGTGTCATTGCAATAGTTTTAACTATAAAAAACTATAATGACGATGTTATTATTTAAATCAATTAATCGGTTTTTGTTAAAGACAAATTTATGACTTTTAAATATGATCGCGAATTATAAAATTATTGTAACATATTTATTAGTTACAAATTATGTTCATTGACCTTATCTATGTGGGACTAAGACAGAGGTAGACAGAGGGAACCTGGGAACCTAGTGATAAGACACTCCGTTCTCGTTAAGGCGCTTCTGACCCCTACTTTCTGCCCAAATCTGGTGTCATTGCTGAGTGGCGGAACTCAACGCCGGGCTTCGATTCGTTACCAGAATAAGGAAAGGGAAACATTAAATATTATATTTCTTGAAGTGGCAATCGAACTCACAACCAGTCGCGCCTACAAGACTAATGTAAAATGTCCTAATTGTATTAATGTGTGTGATTTCTCAAATATGTTTCAAAATACTATATTGGACAATTTGATACAATTCTCAAATACTCGGGAGATCAATTATTATTTATTAATCGTTCCTTTTGTTATTATTATTTCTTATAATTTATTTTTATTTCTCCTTCTTTTCTCTCTCTCGGACACAAAGCAAGACATTGAGCTTAAGTCGCTACGCAATGTTTCGAAAAGTTAAACGGATTTTTGTAAACGGAATGTCTTAACACTAGGTTCATCTCTGCCCAACCTGCTATGCAGAAGGAAGCGTAAAGTGAACCTACTTTTTTCTTTTAAAATACGCAATAATCACGAAAAAAGAGAGTAATAACAAAAGGGAAAATACAGTATCAGTGATATGATTGCGCCGGCGCCGCATTGTTTAATATTCACGATCCACTACCAGAGTTTATTTATACGACTATAGATTAATTAAACTGGGTACATGCCCCATTTACATAAGACATGGTGGTTGCATTTGGTGCCGAGTGTGGGCGAAACATCGCGTGTTGCTTTCATACAGCTTTTGTAATAGTACATTTTGCATTTGTTAGAAGTAATTAAGTTAGTGTTTGTTTTTTGTTGATCCGGCTCGAAGGACCATTTTTTCAATTTTTCTCAGTTTTTTTTATTATATCGTTTAGTTAGTCTGTATTTCATTTTAAAGTAAAGCAACTAGAGCAATGAACTCGTCAAATTCACTGTTAAATGCATTATTTTAATGCTATAATTTAATACTAAATATAGAGGTATAAAGTTTTAATTCTTTTCTTATTATAATGTGGGTAAACTAAAAAGGATTACAATTTTATATTTTATTATTTTATGTCTACACTTAGTATGAGATTATATTAACTTTTTTTGTAATCATACTAAGAATTGATTAAAATTTGTGAGGCATTTAGTTTTGAATGTTAACTACTGCACTAAAAACTTTTAAAAACTATGCAAGCCCTCATGGTATGTAGGTAACGTCATAGAGCCTGACTGTAAATGCGTCAGTTGTGGGGTTCAATCCTGTGCGAATATTGTGCGAAAAGTAAGGAATGAAATGTCCTAACACTAAATTCCCAGTGCCAGTCCTCCTGAGGGGACCAGTGTGAGTGTGAAATTAAAAACTGTTGATATATACGATGTATATGTATCAATTCTTGAATTTAAGTAGGTTTATATAATTAATAAGCTATTAGAAGTGTCTATATAATATAAAATATATAGTGATCCAATATACATTTAGTAAAAGACCTTTGCATGCCATAAAAAATCAACCTATCTTAGGTAGATAGGTTTTAGAAAAGCTAACAATATATGTAAAAGCTACTCTATCACCTCGTAACTGTAATAACTTATTGTATTGCAATTTATACCTTCAATTCTCTTGGTGGCGACAGAGACTGCATAACAAGGGTTTTACTCGTGGTATTATTTATTGGGCGACAAGGCTTTTGATTTGAAAATTCTTTTATGGACAATAAATTATATATGTATATTAACGTTCTTATTTATTATTTTTAGCCCACGCATAACAACATAGGCAGAAGGAACCTAGGAACCTAGTGCTTAGACACTTCAGTCCTCCATATTCCGCCGCATTTTGGAGGCATTATGTGTTGATAGGCTGAACTCAACACCACGCTTTACCTCTTTCCTACAGCGAGGAAAATTTGAATATGAAATATTTCTTTTACTCTGCGTTTACAGCCACACAGATATGCCCCTGTGCCACGACTGGCCTCTATGTATCTTGTTTTATTTTATTACTTCTAACTTCTACTTGCAGCGTAGATTCCGTAAATGGATAAAACTGAGAGTTACTCTGACCGTAGGCACAGTACTAAAGCTTGTGCAGCCTTCCACGATAAATAGATGTTTGGTAGACTGAGACAATGAAAATAATTAATTAAAATATCTTTCCCCCAAATGGTAAATAAACATGTTAATAGTCGATCACTGATTTCGAATCTCACTCAAATCATTTTGTGTATTTAATTATAATTAGCGGCGTCTAGTTCAGTACAAAAAAATTGGGTAACACATTCGGGAACTGTGTAATCTCCATTACGTTCTCTTATTATAAAAATATTTAAAAAATCGAATTACAAGCTTACAAGCTTTCCCGAGCTTTACCACAAATAATAAGCTTAAAAAAATCTACAATTTCCATAATCGGTTAAATAATCAACATCGTTAGCTGCGCAGGCGCATATAAATATCTCTCTGTAACGAGTGTTGGTCGCCGCCGGCTACCAATGTAATTGCTTTCAAATATATCATATTGTATATTGTTTATTTAGCGCACCTTTTTGTTAGGTAGCGCCAACATGCCGCCTCGTAGCTATAGCTGATATAGTTTTAATTGAAATTGTTTTCTTTTATTATCCAATTTAATGGAAAATATGCAGCTTCACGAATTTTACAGCGTAACAGGATAAACTGAAATTAGTACATAAACACTCCCTTCCCTAATTGGCTATGATTTTTATAAGACACAACACTAAGCTTTCGTCTACCAGAGTAGGGAATTAATATAAGATTCAAAAAAAGTAAAACAAAAAATAATAATACGGCAAGTTCTTTATGATTGACGACAATAAAGCAGGTTGGACATTTGATTACCACTCGGAAGAAAATTTATAGGTGTTTAACACATTTGTTTTGCAGGTCCAGTTTAATAAAATGTATCACTGGGTGTCGCTATGTAACACGTTTTTGTTAGACGGAGTATTAAATGGAGTACGGTACGGGATGGTAGCTGAATTCCACCGTTGTTGATAAGATGAGCATACCCACAAACCTAAAATACTTTTTAGATACAACTTCAGGTTCTTTTGATGTTGATAAGCTGATTGATTTAAATGAGAATAAAAAACAATTATAATGCCTGAATGTTCTTTAAATAATTAGTCAGTACATGTCCCAGTCGCTCTTGACCAATTTTCGGGGACCTTGAACCACAATCTTTTTTGGAAGTTTTATCCGCCCCTTGTGCCATATATGTATTTCTGTAATTTCTGGCAATAGTCCCGGCAGTTGTTACCAGGATTTGTCTTGCGATTCAGCCTATTCAGCATTGCACGGTCATCAACATCCTGAGAGATTAGCGTATTGGCTTTCATATCCTGAGTCATGAAATCCAGCCCTCCCTTCCTTAGATGCCTGGGTCATCTAACACCAGAGACAAAGGAAGTACTTTTTCTTTTGACATAGATCATAGGATCTACAAAAGGCAAAATACAGTATTAGCGATATGATTGATATATGTGCGCCGGCATAGGCCGGCGCACAATGTGGTTATATCGTCTCAGAGGACGTCCTTGGAGCTTATCCGCTACGTCACGGATCCCAAGACTACTTCAAATGAATAAGACTGCGTTCTCATCAACTGGCCTTACATTAAAAAAAAACTTGCCTCGATCAATAAAGCAATAATAGTCAATTATATCACAAATCTTCAACTCGTATCGTATCGTATCTCAGTAATAGGAGTAATCTATACATATAACAAGGGAGTCAAAATGGCGCGTCTCTACATTGAATATATTTACAAAATAATAATTGACGGGGGTTTAGGAACAGTAATAGATCCCAAATCCATAAAAAAATTGTCTGTTTGACTGTTTATTTCTATGTTTGTACACGCTAATCTGCTTTACATATTAATGCTCAATGTATATTATTATAAATATCAAGTATCAACATTGGTCGTATTTTTTAAATTCAAATCAATTAAAAATCCTTACAGAAATTACGATAATGTAGAAAAAAAACATATTAGAAGTCATTATAGTTGTCAGTCAATTCTGTTTATTAAATGAATAATCATGTAGTTCAAGCAGCCGAAACCGCGGGCCGTCCGCTAGTATTTAAATAATTGATAAAAACACAGTTCAAACCACTTTAAAATCGAAGAGAAACAAAAAACGACAAACCACAGTACAATTTCGTTATAATTAACTGATCTCCAATTAGGTTTATAATGAGCAAAACACTGTGCGTGCCATAAAAGATGGGCCCAATCATATACCCCTCCGACCACTTTGAACCCATCAATAAACTAGCAACGAAATTTATGACTTATTTGCTCAAATATTTAACTCAAACTTTCTTATTGATACGTAAGTCTATGTGTAGATTTGTCAAAATTACACATTGAAGTGTACATTTATCAAAAATTAAGAATATACATATTTTATTTATATAATAATTTAATTATATATGCATACATTTTATAACGAATTATTTTCTTTTTCAGGTGCACGCTTTATGCCGAATATAACTAAGTAGGCAAAGGGTATCTAATGTCCGTGCGTCTCTAAGCCGAAATTTTCGAGGCATTGCGTGTTGAGCGGCGGAACTTAACGCTACGTTTTTGCCATAGTAGCAGAACGAAGAAATTAAAATATTCATAAATATTAATTCATTCCCCCAAGTGGAAATAGAACCCACAATCATCGCGTTACAGTCACACGCTCATGCTCCTACGCCACAAAGTAATATTAATTAGGTTAAGCTAAGCGTTAGGCGCTAACAAAGCTGTCATAAATAACTGGTCGGCTTGACAGAGTGCACCTTATACAGCGGAGTGTAAAATGTGATTTTAATAGCAATAATCTACAATATAACAGGTAATTTTTGTTTTTTTAGAAATTTCTTGCAATTTTTAATTAGATTGGTGTAGAATTTAGTGAAAAGATGTTTCTAATATGTTTTTATTAGGTCATGTTGTAACTATCCAAACACTGCAGAACTAAAACTTACAAACGTAATAATTGTATCATAATGAAACTTGGGAGTTTTGGTGATAATATAATAACATGATATCATCGAGCTGGTCTGATGTATGTGCCAAGATCTGAATAGTAGAACACTTCAGAGGTTCTTGTACTTTTTAGTGCACGATAAAAAGCTGCTTTTTTAAGTTGTATTACATGAGTTGCAGAACTCAACAATGCAATGTCTAACATAAATAGAAAAAGAAAAATAAAAATATTTTAGTTATTTTTGTCTACCTCCATTCTATATTTTTTTAGTTAGAGAAATTGCGTGTCAGATATCACCTAACATTGCACATTACCTAAGAACGTCACATAAAACAATATTATTAAAAATGAAAACATCACCATTCCAACTGAAATGGAATTCTCCAGATCAGCTATCCCAATTACCCAACAATGACGTCACAAATTAAAAGACCGCCATACCTTCGCCTCGCAGCCTTCACATCAACAAAAAGCCGTAATTATAATATGGTAAATAAAATAAAATATAAATAGTTGTTCAAGCGTGCCTCTTAATGCCAAGGATACCTCTACATACTCAAGTATCGCTCGTCGAGATCGCCGTTTGACACGCGCTGACCTATCGCTTGGATTGTGATACGCCTGTCCGAGATGCTTTGAGAATCAATAGATTTTTAATAAACCATTTCTATATTTGGAGAGATCTTTTTTTTTTCTGTTTGTATGTCTTTTCGGGTGTCGGGTGATAGTGTATTTGTTGGTCTAACAATATTTAGGGTGTTGTCTTGGATTTACTGTACAGTGTTTCCTCAAATTATTAAAGGGAACCTCAAATTATTAAAGGGAACCTTAATTTATTAAAGGAGGAATTTAGCAAAGTAAAGCTTCTTGAAGCTTTTTGGTTTTAGGTTATAAATTTAAAAAAAATGTTTCTGAGCGATGTAGGTACTAGGCTTATTTTATTTGTTGAGATTCGTGGCTTAACAAGCAATTTTCCTAAAATTGGACGTTTCAGGCAGTACGGAGTGTCTTTACACTACCTACTATACATATGTGAGATACAGCGTGCCAACACCGCCAAACGAACCCGTTCACCACAACCAACGGGGTGGTCGCGGCTTCACCTTCGGCCGGCCGATTACAATATATCGTTCCACGTCGCATCAACTTATGACAATCAAAATAAATGACAAATGAAAACGTTTTTTTAACGCAAGTCATTGCGTTCCTTACGCTAACATACCCCGTCGTCGCTTTGTGTACTAGAGACGAGGTTTTCAATAAAACCACTGGAAGGACAACGCACTCTGGTTTTTTTTTGGGTTCGATATAGAGTTCCCACGCACCTGCTGCGCTGTGGCTAGTGATTGGCCCCGGATATGCCCGGATATATGACTTCTAAATAGATATGGAGGTTTTTGTAATTTTTATCGGATTTTCTAATGTTAAGGTTAAAATATGTTTTAAATTTTAGTTTCAATCTAGACAATTTTATGAAAATTGGTTTAATAATAATTTAGTTTCTGTCCAATCAGAGATTTGATAAATATACGAGTACTCGTATAGTATTTTTGGTGCTTATTGTTATGTTATAAACGTAGAGACACAGACGGACGCTGCAACTTCTATATTTATCGTTGATACTATAAACAACTACGTTGTTAAGGTCAATTAAGTTGTGATTTCGAATCAAAATACAGAGAGAGAATATATCCCGTGATATTAAAAAATACTTATCATTTAAAGACAAACGTATTGAAAATTTCGTAGTAAGTAAAAAAATATTATCTTGCACTTGAAAAATAGTATCTAAACACCATTTTTAGCAATGTAGATATATTATAAGTACATACATGCATATTTACTTTATATCTTAATAGAAAGCAGCATAAGCTATACGGTGTATCTAGTATAAATACACTCCATTTTCCCACTTTCCGTACAATTTATCGAGACATTACTTAATGATTGGCGGAGAAAATTACAGTGCTTTAAAATGAAAATTAACGATCCCGATTAATCCTAATTGGGATCGAACCTACAACCATCGGTGTTCACAGTCACATGTTGCCTCATTGCACTACAGTGACGGAACAGAAAGCAAAATATCCCATACATTAAATAATTTCGGTACACTTAATGCAGTATCACGGCCACACAGCGAGTGGGTCACTTCACCACATGCCAGACCAACCCCGACAAAGACCAGCTCTACATGACATCGGATGACTTAGGAATTTATACATCTATTCATACAGTACCTTTGACCTGTCCAAATTAAGTCTAATTTTTTTGATGGTAAATAAAAAAAGATGGTAAAATAACAGTTTTTTTTATGAGTGACGTGTAAATTTTACTTTGATTGTTAATTAGCGTTGTTTATTTTATATTGTTAGTTAACAAAGGATAATATTTAGTGACTAAAATGAAAAAATCTAGTTTAAAAGCTCCAATTTCAAAATTGATCTTAAAGTTCTAAAATAAAAATAAAGAAAAAAATTAATATTATTTTCAACAACTAATATAGTTCCCTTTCTCCAATTACTCCTGTTAAATAAGCATAAACAGATAATAACACATACTAAATAATAAACTAATAGAATATACGACAGACAATAACACAGAGTGAACAAGAACTGATTTTACAGAAATTTCAATTTTTATACACAGAAAAATAATATCATATAAAATACCAAAAATTGTATTAAAATAACAGCATAGCAATAAAAAACGGAAAAAATAAACTCACTTTGCATAATCCTGTTTACAATAGACCTGCCTGTCCCTGAGGAAGCAGGAAGGGTGTCTGTCGAGCTGCACTGCGCACACGCAGCATCTCAAGCAGCCTGTGTGCCACGCGCCGCCTCCGACCTCCAGGAGGAAACGATCAGCTATCGGCTCCCCGCAGGCACAGCAGGTACGGTGCTCCGTCTGTATGGATAGAAATAAATCATGAATAACATTGCACAGCGTTGAGTTACGCCAATTAAAATTCTTTTAAGCGAAAAGTCAGGAACGAATAACGTGGATACTAAGTTCTCTTTGGTTGCTGTACCTAGACTTATAAAGTTAAATAACCTGGTATAGTGTACCTGATACGTGTTGAACCAAATGAACTCTTCCTTTATATAATCTTTCTCTCAAGGATCGTTTGTAATCAGATTTTTATTCACATTGAATTTACTTACTTTAAAAATTAATTATTCAGCTCACAATCGTATACAATAAATAGCAGTTTATAACGTGACTGTAAATAGCAGTTTATTTTCGGCAATTTATTTAAATACACATATAATATACAAATATAAGGATATTTTTAATATAAAATTAAAATAATTTAATATTTTCTGCCCATGACCTTATGGAGCAACAGAGCAATGAAACTTTCTTTATTATTTAAAATATTTTTTTACAGCTTTATACTATATATTGCATATTATCACGCGGGCAAAGCCGCAGGTAAAATAGGTAGGTAGATTATAATAAAAGGTTTTGAAGACTTGGCAGCATAAAGCGCGACGTCGAGCTTCCCAAAGAGCAATTGTTATACGAACAACTATATATATAAGAATAATTGATAAGTGAGCGCTAGAGAAAATCGGCGAAAATTCCAGAGCAGAGTGATTTATCACTAAATTCTGTCTTTTTCTTCACATTCGTCGATTACTGAAGGTCGGGCCCCTTCTGGTAGACCCTAGTGAGGGAGTTGATAAGATGCTTCCATACCCCCATGTCTTCTTCAGCTCGCCTTAACTCTTTAGTTTTGGAGACTCTAGAAATCTCTTTAAAGTCGTTCTGACGCCGTCAACCGATTTCCCCATCGGCAAGGGGACCAGCCTCTAAGTCTTCTACCGTCTACTTTTCAAACTTTACCAACAACAATTAATTAATCAAGATTATCATCATATCATTGTGATTCAAGTCATTGCACATTTCGAAATGCCCAAACCAAATCATTTCAGGTACACACCATAACAAAATAATGGAATAATAACAGCTTCCACACTCCACGGTCCATGCATCCATTGTATAGTATTGAATTCGAATCCGACATGTGTCGCGTATGGGGGGTGTGACTGTTCAAGTATAATCTAATAGAGGCGTTGCATAAATATCACACACCCCAGCCCTTTGAATTATAACGAATTGATTTAATCTAATATTTGCTACGTGACGGAAATAAAATGTTTGTTTGTTTGTTCTGACTAAAATTGTACTGGCTTTAGACGTCATAGAGGAAGTAACATTAAAGATTGGATTTACGGTATTAAAATAGAAAGCCAGTATCTAGAAACAACTACATCACTAAATATCTATGGTAAAACTACTCGTATATAAACACAAAGTGTTAGCTTAATAGTCAGCTACTTCTTACTTTGAAGTAGTATGTCGTAATTTTTTATTTGTCTTTGAGATTAGATTGATAGATATATACCTAGATATTTGACCTGCTTCAAGATTCAATCAATTACGATTGCCAGTAGGATATATATTTACGGTCTTATTTTTTTAGCTACACGCTGTATCTCGCACATAGCAGGTTAGGTAGAGAGAACCAGAGAACCTAGTGTTAAGACACTCCGTTCCCATTAAGACCCTTCCGGTCCCAAGTTTCCGCTGAATTCTAGAGGCATTGCATGTTAAGCGGAGCTTTGCGTCAACACCAGAGCGAGGATATGAAAATATTAAATATTTCATTTCCTCGAGTGGGAACTGAACCCAGAACCTGTTGCATTTACAGCCTCTATTATATTACAATGTACATAATATCCTCCTATTTAAGTACAAACATGAAGGTATACCCGCAAATGAACTTTGACATCGTAAATAAGATGTATAATGTAATTAGTATGATTACTGGGCCGGTGGTAGCCGCCTTCTAATAATGTTTACTTTGGAAATTCGAGTTTCTAAGTAAATACCTTCTAGTTATACATAAGTAGGTCGAAGAATATTCTAGGTGTTCAGTAAGTATTTTTTTATATTAATATTCAAACGAAATTAAGATAAAGAAAATGGAGACTAAAGTATTTTGTGTTAATAGGCAAAGGGTGTTTATAGGCGACGGCGACGGTTGCGGATTCGACTCACGCTCGGGGAAGTGAGTTTTTTTTACTTCACGCTGTATCCCGCCATTAGCTCGGATAGGCAGGGAGATGGAGAACCTAGTGTTACGACTCTCCGTTTCCTGGCACTTCCGCCTCCCATTTTTCGCCGAAATCTTGTAGCATTCCGTTTTGAGTGGCGGAACTCAACATGAAAATATTAAAAATTTCATTCCGAGTGGGAACCGAACCCACAACCGTCGCATTTTACAACTACACGCTTGCACCAGGACTGTACTCAAACTAATAACATAAAATTTAATATAACACTTAAACAAATTCCAATAAACACTTATCAACTTAAATAACAACTTCACATGTCATATATCCGCTATACACAGAAATCACGCAAAAACTAAAACCATAGACACCGTGTAAAAACGATTGAACTACCATCAAGGGGTACAATGTCCCCTTATAAATTCGCCACTCAATGACTGACTTGTAACACCCGGCAAATAATAACAAATAAAATAATATTAATGTTTAGAACCGAACCTACCCCAGCGGTAGCGGCGCGGTAATAAAATATACCGCACTCAGTTCATAAATGTATGTAAGGGACAAAGGATTTTGTGAACTATCGAAATGTGTATAACAAATTTCTTATATTGACACCTTGGTGGCTTAGTGGCTTAGTGAGGGAATGGTTGTAGGTTCGTTTCTGATTAATTAGCAGTTATTTTTTTATTAGGCTAATTAATGTTGAGGTCTTCGTGGGGCAGTGGTGGAACGTGTGACTGACACTCGGAAGAATAAATTATTTTCATTGAATTGCTCTGGTAAAATACGAGCGAGCGTGACGTTGAGTTCCTTGTAAAGCTACTTACCACTAGTTTCCCTCTACTTACACTGCTATACGAGGGATAAACCTTGGGACTAAATAAAACATCCTCATTGATAGTGAATATGGTCGGATAAATATAGTATAGAATTATTATTTTTGATTCTTGTAACTTATCATACAAAACGTTTATAGCTCAGGAACACCAATAAGTTTTTATTGATCATTAAACTCTTATAAATGCCTGCACTAATAGCGATTTAATTGCGATTAACGCTGAATGACATCTCAGAGTGTGGCCCACCCGTTACAGGATAACAAAAGGTGTGACAACAAAACAATCAACGCTACCTAAACAAATGTTGACACAGTCTAAGTAAAAAAGATACTCCTTTATATTTGCATAATTTTATACAAACCCTTTTTAAATGACGCGTTAAATACTTCTAAACAACATTATTATACTAGAGTAGGTCGGTTATAGAAACATAAGTCGACGGGAAGCGCCACCCGGGCGCCTTTTCTGTGGCTTAATTTTTTTTAGCTTCACCCTACTTGCAACAAGCATGCAGTGTTAAGATCCGTTCTGTATTTTCTACTTATTTTAGACATATTGCGTGTTCGACGGAAGCCAACGCCGCGATTTATCTTATTACTTTCACTTTGCGTATATCCTTAGAAAATAACCTAGTGTTGTTCGTTCCTAGTTATTTTTTTTTTATTTTGTCCTTACACTGTATCCCGTATGAATAAGGTAGGCAGAGGAAACATAGTATCAAAACACTCCGTTTTAAGATTTCCGCCCAATTTTCAAGACTCAACTTCATATCTTACCATAACGTGCAAATGAAAACAATTCACTCCCCCAATTGACAATCGAACCTACTACTATCACCTTTATTGTTAAACCCAAATCAATAAATAATATTAACACTATAAACTGCAAAACATATGGATATGGATGCGGCGGATCATTTACAAAAGTTGTCACTTCAGAATGATGGCTCAGTCACAATGGCACCATTGGTATCTAATAACGGTTAAACAACAATGGATGTTGCAAGTAGCGACAGACAGACAGTATTGTAGTGTATGGGCGTGACGGCTGCGAGTGAGGATGGAGATTTAGTGTCGGGACTCTCTTTTGTCCGTTTTTTTTCTTAATAAAACTGTTTTTAGATAGATTATTTTTTTCTTTATATATTTTATTAATTAAGATTATAAGGCTATAATTACGACACGCCTTTAAAATAGACTCGTGACATTAGCTATAAGTAAAATTTCAAATGAATCCCCTTTTTTATTATTTTAGTATTTATAATATTACTAGTTTATTCATGTTTTATTTTGTATTGCTACATTTCGATTAAAAGTAGAAACATAGTGTATAATATTTAATTTAAATAAAATTCATACAAAAAGCAATAATGTTGCAATATAAAAAAATATAAAACAGATCCAATAGTCCATCTACGTAGACACAATTTATGTGACTTAAGTCTATTATAAAATAAAGAAACGGGTTCGCTTTAATCAGCTGCCATAATAAATTTGTCGAGTGATTTGGTTTAAATTGGAATCGGTCAATCGTTTTTCGATTTGAGTAAATTATTCATTTCATCCTCTATTTCTTGCTAAATTTAGATTAGATATGTTACGTGTTATGGTGGAACTTAACGCCGTGCTTTGTCGAGTTAAATGAACAAAACGAAATATCTTACAGTACCTTGACGAATTTTTCCGCACAGCATTATTAATTATTACAATATAAATAATTCACTTCCCCGAATAAATCGAACCTACAACCATCACATGCTTCAGTTACTATTCCACTGCGCCACAATGACCTCTCAAATTTATTTTTATAGGAAATCTGGGAACCTAATGTTAACGTAAGACACTCCATTCTCATTTAGACACCACCGTTTTCCACTTTCCGCCGAATTCTGGAGGCATTGCGTGTTGAATGTCTGAACTTAAGGCCTCGCCTTGTCTCATCACCACACCAAAGAAGAATTGAAAATGAAATATTAAGCTTTATTTTTATTTCATTTTCATTTAATATATTTGTATACATCTCTAGCACATCCACTCGATAACGTCGGTGTCCATAAAAAAGATCGCTTTGAAACTATTCAATACTCACCCACCACTATACTTAATCTTTTTAACCCATTTATCATTTTCAGCCGATAAAAATACCATAGAGATCCACCCAACAATGAGATACATGCTCCTCATACCTGATACGAGACCGAAAGTCAATTATATTCAAATATAAATCGGATTTGCGAAGGTAAGCCGGGCACAATGGT
>JAEBDU010012597.1:0-30102 GCA_016802625.1 Heliconius numata | reverse complement strand
TAAGTCGCAAAAGCAATGACAGCATTACATCAGAACATGTAAGTGATTGTGAATATGAAAATATTTTTAATTAATAGTTTAAGATAAAAAAAACTGGACAAGCGCGAGTATATAATCAAAAAAACCCTATTACCATTATGTCAAGTCTAAATAAGTAATAGAAATAAATAAAGGGTGAAAAATGCGTGGAAAGATCCATAAAAATAAAGTATTTTTAATAACAATGAAGAAATTCTATTTCAAATATCATACGACTCCATAAAGAAATTAGATCTTCCAGTTTATATTATTTTAACAGTGGATTTTTCATTTTATTTCTAAATATTTTTTTTATATTTCGGAAAAAAATATACAATTAATATAACAATACAACCTTTCTCATTCCGTTAAACAAGCTGACATGTCTTCCATACAATAATGTCTTGAACTACAATAATATGTATTTGGTTTTCACTTGTAATTAAAAAACAATAAAACTAAAATCTAAATATCTTAGAAATAATCTGTTAAATAAATTTCGCTTACAGTTTTCCGCAAGCGTAACGCCTTTGTTAAATGAAGGCCAACTCTGGGGTTGTTTTTATAACTTCCCAGAATTGTATGATAATGTTTATTCGCCAATCGTTCGTATAAGAAATATTGAGGATATTCCGGATGCTGGGGATGGAGTCCTCACGCGAGACATGGTCGCCGTTTGCCTTAGCTATTTGAAACGCACGCCCATTTTGGGGGATTACGTTTTTATTAAATTAGATGTATCATCTAAGGTAAATGAATGAACTTTAAGATAATACTTCTATGATTTCTATTATTATTTTCTCCTCCTATAAATTTATGAGTAATTTATTTGTATTAGTACTTTTTTTAGCTTAAAGCTGGACATACACGTTACGATATGCCTGTGCAAGCTTAGACTTGTACAAATACACGTATTTCAGAGGTGACCACAAAGATCTCAAGCATGCTAGCGCAAATATAATTTTGATGGTATTTGTTACAAGCGTGTGTACATGCAACGGGCTATTAAAATATAATTTCTTGAAAGTGAACAGGGAACCTAATGTTAAAACACTCCGTTCCCATTAAGACACATCGATTCAACAATTCTTTCCGCCGAATTCTGGAGACATTGCGTGTCGAGTGGCAGAACTTAACGCCGTGCTTTGCCTCATTACAAGTGCGATGAAATTAAAACATCAAATATTTCATTTCCTCGAATGGGAATTGAACCCACAACCTGACGTTTACAGTCGCACACTAGTGCCCCTGCTCCACGATTGGCCTAATTTTCCTTATTTTATTCTTAAATAAAATTATCATTCATTTGTACTTACTGTAACATTTAATGTAAACATTTTTGTAGCTTCTAAAGGATATTGACGTACTGCAGCATTACAAATATTTAGTATATCTCGATCTGTCATCGAATTTTTTAACAGAAATTAAGGTGCTTTCAAATCTTTTGTATTTGCAATATCTCTCAGTAGACTTTAACAGACTTACCACAGTCTTGGATTATGAAACTGGTAAGTTGTTTATTATATATTCATTAAATTTCTAACGTTGATTTTGTAAATTATTTAAACCTCCTTATCTTAATTTCGTAGCACAGTGGTTTTTAACTGAAGTACATTACAAATACAATGCTGTTAAGGAGATTCGTGATATTAGCGATTTTTGGTCAATTACTACATTGGATCTGTCACATAATAATATTAAAAATATAAGCGGATTACAAAGGCTAAGGTAAAATTAAAACGTTTATAAAGTAAAATATATATACTTTTCTTTTTTATTTATCAATATGAAAAACGTGAACTTTCGTCACTTTTGAACAAGAAAATTGCGTAATAAATAGTGGAAAAGGCTACCGTCTTATCAAATTATAAAAGTCTCCATTGAAAAGACCTTCAAATCCAGAATATTTATATCTGTACTGAACTTTTCTACGACTCGTCTTAATTGCCACGACGACTACATTAAATCTTACTAATTGAATTATTTTTATACTCAAATCTATGTAGCTTCAGCAACCTATTTGTTTAAAGTTGATATTACTATAAACATCAATTTACTTTTGAAAAAAAATTATTTAAATAACAAGTCTTTTTTGTTTTCAGCTTCACGCTGTATCCCGCACACAGCAGGGTAGGCAGACGCAACCTGGTGTTAAGACACTCCGTTCCCCTCCGACTTTTAAATTATAAAATCTTTCTTTAATAATTTTCTTTAACAAAATCAAAGTACGTTTCACTTTATGTGAAGAAAATTTATTTTTTACTTTTTGATTTATCGTTTGAAGTCGGTTTTTTGTTTTGTTAAAAATGACTCTATTTATTCCTTCTTTCATATTCATCAATTCTCCGTCAGATATTTGCGAAAGCTCGACCTCTCCTACAATCACATTCAGCGGTTGGACAACCTGAATCACATGCGTCTCTTGTGGCTGGACGTGTCTTATAACAACATATCGACCTTCGAATTTGGATCAGACGGGGGACTATGGACGTTGTTGCACCTGGAGTATTTAAATTTGAATGAAAATAATCTTGTTACTATGAAAATATTCGCGGGCTGTAACAGGTGTGTAAATAATTACTCTTTTTCCGTATATTAATTTTCAATCGTAAATATCGTGATAAGTCTAGGATCCCATTGCAGAAATCTGCAGGTATCTGTTTTCTTAATGAAAACATATTTTTAAGAATAGATTACACAAGGGTTGCCTAGAAAAATTGGGACGCAATGAGCGTTAATTAAATTTATGGTAATTAGTTATCCTACATCATTTGAAAGAGAATCGCATACGAAATTGTAAGATAAATGATTGTCACCAGGGTTGCCAGGTTTAAGTAAGTCACATAATATTGATTATTTGTACTCACGTGTTTTTCAAACCCGTGCTGAGCCTCGTTACCACAACAAATAAATGAACATATTTAGTATTTCATTTCCCCGAGTGGAAATCGAACGCGCAACCAGTCGCATGCACGTGCCCCTGAGCCACAACTAGCCTCACATATTTTTGCTATATCTGATTATATATTTAAGAAGAGTAATTCAGTATTATGAAAGTTAAATTGAATTGTACTTACGATCACAATATGACTTTTACTATTTAACAGAAATAATATTTAAGCAAGGCAAGACCGTTATTTTTAAAATAACGTTCGTTTTAGTACTTAGTTCCAAGTGTTTCTCGTATATTACACATTCCCTTAATACCAATTAAATGTAGATTGCGGGAACTTCACGCCAGGAACAATAGCTTCGGTACGCTACTGGAGCTGGCGGTGTACATGAAGAACATGAGACGGTTGAACCTTCTCGACTTGCGCTCCAACCCTGTCTGCAGCATCAGAGGTTATAACGACGTAGTATATAATACATTTCCATCAATATTGAGTTTGGATGCTAAAGATGTAGATCCTGTGGAACAGGTAAGAAATATTTAATTCTTTGCACTATAGTTTACAATTTAGAGGCCATTGTGGCACAGTGGTACAAACGTGTGATTGGAAACGTGATGGTTGTGGGTTCGATTCCCGCTCGGGATATGAATGATTGTTTTTTATTTTTTTATTTCTTAGCTCTGGTAACAAAGCACACCCACGCATAATGTAATGGAAAGCGCGGCATTGAGTTTCACCTCTCAAGACGCAGTGTCTCTTAAATTAAGCGAAAAGTAGGAAACGGAGTGTCTTAACTCTATGTTCCCTCTGCCTGCCCTGCTATTTTTTATTATTAATTGTCTGGTTTAAAATGAAAATACCTGTGGATATATATCTAACTACTATAGTTCAACAATATATCTTACCAGTAATAGATAATTTGTACCCGCAACTCTCCCCTACGTTTCGATGCCAATACTACATTTCTAACTCAACCACAATTCTAACACTAGTATGAGAGGCAGCTAAATATTCTTTGGCAATTTTATAATAAAATAGTAAGAGGGTCGATGTCTCTACTTGGAAGTTATTTAAAAACAATGTTATTGGGAACCTTTAATAACGTTACAGAACTCAAAACAATGATTTTTAGAATTTTTGTCTGCTTGTCTGTGCTCAGAATCGCCTTGACCGATTTAGATGCGGTTTTCACTATTGGATTCTGGCAAGCTCCTGAAAACATCTAGGGTTTATTTTATTACAATCGGTTCATAAATAATAAAGCTATGTCAATTTAAAGTACTTAGTTAGGTCGGTTTTTTGTAAATACACTTAAATAAACATTTGTATAATTCAAGCGGGCGTATGTAATTTGTTAGTAAATTTCAATATTAAATGACCAAATAACATATTATGATTATTTAAATTACTTACGAGGATTACTAGGTCATGTTAAATATTCTAATATGAGTAAAGCCGTATAATATTCTACGACTAACGTTAAAGTCTAACGTTGATACCGAGAATATATCGTCTTGAATATATTTCTGTTGTTACAAATAAATAGGCATAGCTTTGATGTTTTGAATTTTTAATCTTCCTATTAACGTATATATAAAACCTTTTTTTTTATATATATATTATTATTATTTACTTTATGTATAAGGTCACTTTATTATGTTTTTCAAAGTGATTCATTATTTTTTATCAATAATATAAATTATTATATGAAATCAATATTTTTTTTCTAATACTCGTAAGTATTTATCAAAAACATTTTTAGAGAATTTCGAAAATGAACATGAAGCCAGATATTAACACGTTCGCCTCGCACCGTCTTCTTCGCTTGCTTTACATTGAACAGCTGTCACGATCTCAAGTCTCCCAGTACACACCACCCGCCGACAACACTGATATTCCCTTAGTAGTTATTGTTGGATATGAAGCTGTTGGGAAAGGTATTGGAAATTTTATTAATAAAATCATAGTTATATTTATTAAATTGTGAAATTTGAAGAAATAAAAAACGAAGAAGAAAAGCCTTTACGGATGTGCAGGTACTAGCGTGTGATAGTTAACGGGACCTGTGCACCAGAATGATTGTGGGTTTGATTCTTGAGAATGAAATATTTAATATTTTCATATATTATCTTAGCTCTGGTAACCAGGCAAAGCGTGGCATTAGCTTCGATTAGTCAACACACAATGCCTCAAGAATTCAGTGGAAAGAGGGGAACGGAGTGCCTTAACACAAGGTTCCCAGGTTCCCTCTGCCTACAATGATTTGTGTGTGAAGCTAAAGTAGTATCTTTATATATTTATATACATATCTATTAGATTAGGCTAGCAACGAATAGTATAACGACGAATACTGAATAATTGGCGACCCAGATAGTTAGGCAAAACTATTTGGGCCGGTGTGAGGTTTCACTCAACTTTATGGATTGCTTCATGGTGATAGCAGAATGAAATACCGATGAAACTCATTAGAAAATAATGTAATTTCAACAGGAATAAATATCTTTTAATAAATATGAATAATCAATGTAATGTAGGCAGAGGGAACCTAGTGTTAAGACACTCAGTTTCCCCACTTTCTGCCGAATTCTAGAGGTATTGCGTGTTGAGTAGGCAGAACAGGCAGAACTAAACGCCGCGCTTTGCCTGGAAACCAGAGCGAAGAAATGGAAATATAAACGTAAATAAATATTTCTCTCCCTCGAGTGGGGATCGAACCCACAACAATAAAATAGTACCCATATTGAAACCATTCATGTGATGGATACATCACTACTATTGAACAAAACCTCCAGCTTTAAACCACTCCGCCATTAAGTACGGGCACTAAATCGTCCATAATTTAGAGAACAAGATGGCTACCAGAGCCAAGAGCCATTAGCAGCACGCCAAAACATCGGAGTTCTAACAATCCTATGCATAAAAAGTCCAATTTCTATTGTTGCTTGGCTCGACGCCCGAATTATGCATTGAAATTGTTTTGTATCACTTTTAGAAGAAAAACGTATATATACCTTATTTTTCATTCTTCCTTATTTCATACTTCCTTATTATAATAATTAATTATATTATATAGCTTTCATAATTTGGCTTATAAACTAACACAAGTTACGTAGACTAGATAATATGTAAGTAAGTAAAAAATAAAAAAAAATAAATGTATTCAGCTTCACGCTGTATCCCGCACACAGCAGTGTAGGCAGAAGGAACCTAGTGTTAACACACTCTACTTTCTGCCAAACGCCGCGCTTTGCCTCGACACCAGAGACAAAGAAATGGAAATATAAACATAAAAAAAAATAGTAAAACAATAGGATTAGATTCTAAAACAAACATGTAATTTCTACGATTGGGTGAAATTAGATATCGTAGAGGCTTATTACGCGATTTTCTAAACCTATCCTGTATATAGATTAGAGATATTTGTAAAACTAATAAATAATTAAAATTATTCATGAAAAAAAGGATATTAGTTTATTTTAATTTTTCAGGTACTCTATCACGTCAACTTGCTTTGAAATGTACAAATATTGAACTGGCATTGCAGCATACCACAGCTTTCTACCATTTGCCAGACCACTACAAAGTTATAACGAGAAGGGAGTTTGACGACATGTTGTTAAACGGCGACCTGCTAACGTACTCTGAAATGAACGGAGAATCTTATGGATTGAGTTAGTATATGTATTTAGTACTAGCGGCCCGCCCGAGGCTTCGCCTGCGTGAACTACGTTATTATTAATTTGTCTCCATGAGTGCCTACGACCTATAAGTGACGTCCATGCAAAATTTGAGACTCCTAGCATTTGTAGTAACGATGTTTCATACAAACTTTCAACCCCAAAAACAACCTCTTAGAAGTCGAATATTGCAAATTCCCTTAGCGAGCACCTACGTCCTATAAATAACTCCTATGCAAAATTTGAGATTCCTAGCACTTGTAGTCTCTGAGATTTCGTGATGAGTGAGTGACCTTTCGATTTTATATATATAGATTTATGTCGACATATATATGAAGTAGGATTTTAGACTTTGAATTCACTCTAGTATTAATAAATATTTATTTAAGAATATATCAACTAAAAGTAACAGAAATACTAAAAGAATTCTTTGTTTATTTATTGTTCTAACGTCGATCTTTCAAGTGGCAATTTTTTTACAAATACCCTCCAATAATATTATTTATCCAGAACATTTCTTATTACATATTATCATTTCTCGATAAATATATTTTAGGTCGAGAGGAAGCGTTTATAAACGATGGTAAAGTAAAAATCGTTACAATGGATTTAGTCGGGGCTCTTATGTTGAAATTACGAGGGTATCGGCCATATTTGATATTGGCGTTCTGTTTGGATAAGCAGGCTCTTGCTTATAGACAACAAGAACGGAAAGAGTAAGAAATAAATATATATAGTAGTAGTTATAAAGATTTTAGAAGTGAAATGAAAGTGTCTTTTCTCGTTCTCAGTCTTGTTTTGTAAAGACATTGTTACGTGAGGGAATCCATTATAATAACAATTTTTCTGATACTATTTACTATAATTACATATAAAGATATAACATTTAAATGTATAGACATCGAAAGAGATATACTCGTACAAAGACAGTAGAGAGTTTGGCGCTTCAATCCCTCTAGCTAACCCGTTAGAGTAATTTATATTGTAATTTTTTTTGTAAGATTCAGAAATGCCGCCTGCCTTAAAAAACAATCTATGAATATGACCATGGAAATATCAACCCTGCAAGTGGTACTCTCTGGGCGGATAATTATAAGCGGGATTCTTAATGAGATTCTGCAGGTAACTCCTTCTATTGTTATAAAATATATGAATATTTTTAAAAATAATAATATTTTTCCAAGTGGTGTGGAATACCACTTGGGAAATAATAATGAGTATCTTCAAATTCTTGTATTTTTATTTATTGTTTAATTATACGTAGAAAGAAATTATTTTTAATGAAAAATAATCTGTTAATAATAAGTACTATAAATACGTCAAAGTCGATTGACATGTAGATTAAAAATCAATGTTATTTTTATTTTTTATCTATTTTTCCATTTTCAGGTCATACCAGGCGATATTGACCACTACGAGTTTGTAATGGGCTCAAACTGTTCTCTATTGATGAATAGTGACGATGAAAACGAAAAGTTCGACAAAGACTCAAAGAGAATTGTAACACCGACGTCTGTATGTATTTTTAGTATAAAAGTCTATGATGACCAACACTCTTTCGTATATATTTTATATATCATTCACAAGGGATGTTGCACAAAATTTAAATCGTTTTATTTAAAAATTAACACTAAACGAAGCATTGCAAAATAAAAAATTATAAATTAAACCGATTTTTTAGATAGACGACTATGGTTTATTAATTAATCTTTTTTACATAAATATCGCAATCATGAAATATTCTTTATCTTCAACAAAAATTCACTGATATAGGTATCAGATGAAAGCTCTGACTAAGCTAAAGCTTGAATTCCAATTTTTGTACGGGACCCTCGATGGGCGAGCCCGACTCGCGCTTGTCCAGTTTTTTCATTATTTATTGACATTCTGTAGTTCAAACAGTAAATAACTTAGAAAACAAGTATTTTATTCCTATTGCTACATAAAATGCCATGAGCCATTTTCAAAAACGTTTTCAACTTTATTTTCTTGTAAATGCATTGTAGATGTGCATTAAGGTATCCATGTAACGTTTCTGTGTACAGAGTCCCGTAACCGTCAGTAGCAATAAAGAAACGTACAAACAGAATAGCGAAACCTCTAGCATTTTCTCCATATATCAAGAACCACAGAATATCGATACCGACGAATATGTCAGCGATGTTTGTGGCTTGCAATCGAATCAAGTGAAGACTCAATTTAAAACGTAAATTTACTATTATCAATGCTAATGAAAGTTATTATTTGTTTTAAAAACTTATAGGTACCTATTTACATATATCTATATATGTATATACCTACTCTTTTTTAGCTTCACATTGTAACCCGCTCATAGCAATAGTAGCAGCATAGGTAAGCAGAGGGAACCTTATGTTAAGACACTCAGTTCTTCATTTTTCCCCCAAATTCTAGAGGCATAGCGTGTTTAGTGGCCTTGCTTTGCCTCGACACCAGAGAACGGAGAAATAAAAAAATATATATATTTAATTTCCTCGAGTGAGGATCGAACCCACAACACCCCCTTGTACCTCTGCGCCACTACTGGCCCCAAATTGATAATAATTAATAAAACTATATACTTATCAAATGATATATGATAATATAGTCTCATTAATGATTACTATTTTGTATTATTATAATGTTACGATGAAAATAAGACCTTAAATTACAGATCCTCTCTAAATGAAGGGTTCCAAAATAAGCACCGCCGAAATAGTGGATTACGTAAAAGTATTGATAATAAATATACATCTTCCTCTTGGAAAGGTACTTATTATATAATATTAAAAATATTTTATATTCTATAATAAAAGAAAAACAATTATTAAAAATGCATAGTTCGGTATATAAAATTGACATTAAATTGACAACCATAACTTTGAAACGCATATATGCAACTAAATGTTGTTATTAAATTTTTTATTCAAACAATTAAGAAAAGCTTTAAGCTTTGTTAGTTAATTTTGTCCAAATGCGCCATTACTGTTGTCACATAGAAATTATTGCCTACTATATTTCGAAACTATTTTCAGTAGGCAGTTATATATTATAGTAATTAAATATATATAATATATTTTATATATAGGAAAGAAATTTAATTTAAAAAAATATTTAAAGGATTCGCGAACAGCAGAAAATCTTCTAAGTCGGTTACGTTCGTGTCAACCGAGATTACTGATGTGGACGATCAAGAGACGAGCACTGATCCATCAGGAATGATGATAGAGCCGCAATCAGTGAAAGATTGTAATAAGACAGTTTATTGGCTTAGTGTCTTGACTTGTAGTCTTTACATTACAAATTTAAAAATTTAATTAATTAGGATAAGTCTCAGAATGTGAAAACAATGGTTGCGGGTTCGATATCGGACGCAACGGGAGGAGTTATGTACATTCTCCCACTCTATTACTAGGCAAACTGCGGTGTTTAATTTAAGAACGATGTATCTTGACCTTATGTCTATTTGTGTATACCTAATCTAAAGCTGAAACTGTATAGTTTGTATATAAGTACTTATGTAGCGTTGAATTCCGCCACCTAGCTTAAAAATCGCTTTCTTGTCTGCGCTGTCCTGTTTTAGCTTTCTGTTTGTATCGTAAAATATTCGTATATTCGTCTAAATAGGTAAGATTTCTCTTTTTAATTTAATGATGGATAATATTTCTCTTTACCTGGTTATAATAAATAAAAAAAACGTTATACAAAATTCCATTAAGGTCGTCACATAATGCAATTTGATTTCAGTGGAGAAGTTATTAATGAAATCAATTAGCGCGAAGGTGCCGTGGCCGCACGCAGATGGCATCAAACCGCAGGACTCTGACCTGTGGCTAGCGTTCCTGTTAGAAAATGGCTTGCTGCAAACTAGTGACACTAGCATCCAAAACTGTACGTACCTACTATATTATATTATTAAAGAGCCCTATATCTTTAATTTCCTATTATAATTTTGAAATTGTTAGTAAACCTAACTAAACGCAAAATAATAATTAGATACGTTACAAATATAAAAATACAATATATCTCATATTGTATTGTATGTAGGTACTTATGTATAAAATGCATAAGCATATATTTTTATATCATAGATATTATTAATTTACTTCTTTTAGTAGTTTTATTATAAGGAAAAGAGACCCGTAGCTATTTACACATTGTCTCAGCAACACGATTGCTACTTTAATCTATTAACATAAACTAAAATGTGATGAAAAATATTCTGCTCTCCTCTTCCATAAAAACTTTATTTGCCATTAGTTTAAGAATCGAAGTTGCTCCTCGATGCTTCACAAATGAAACGCGAAAATGAACGCGGAAGTTCCGCGTTTCCTTAATATCTGTACCGCGGCGGAACAGATATTAAGTATTCCACAGATAATCAGGGTTGGCGCAGTGGAACAGGGGTGTGACTGTAACTCGACGGTTGTGGGTTCGTTATAAACTCGAGGGTACCTAATTAATAATTATTTCTTACTATTTTCATTTCTTCGCTCTGGCACCAAGGCAAAAGCACGGCTTTGAGTTTTTTGAACCATTACCTAACCAGCACTCTTAAATTATTTTTATAATTTCAGTAAATCTACTCCATGTAGAGTCTAGGCTGGATGATCCAAATTTTATTGTCAACCAGCTGGAACGTTATGAAGAGGTAAAATATAGTAGCGTCAGAATTTACCATTTTATAAAAAAAACGTTTTTTTTTTTTTTTAATATTGCCACAGTTATATGGAAATAAGATACACATCCAATAACTCCAATTATATAGTTACAATAATATACCTTTATAAAGAGAATTATTATGACATCGCCGTAGCGCAGCGAAACTGCGTCTGATTATAAACACCACAGTTGTGGGTTCGATTCCTACACGAATTGAGGAATTATTTTAATTACCTTGTACTAGTAACAAGACAAACTTCACAAATCAACGCAGAATGCATTGAAGATACCTACCTGAAGGCCTATACCTACCCTAATCCTACCTACCTAATTGAGTCATTACTGATTCATATTTTTTTATTTTCTTATTAAAATAGTCTATTATTAAGAACATAAATTAATGGTGTCTTTTCATTAAAGCTACCACTTGAAAGCTTTACTACAAATATACAAGATGATTATGAAGAAATACATCGCAAATCTCCTGGCTTATTCTGGGACACTGTAAGATTCTGTGATATTTTAATAATATTCTGTGATATTTTAATAACAGTACTCCTACAATTATTTTCTTAAATTATATTAACATCTTAGGTAAACATGGACAACTTCGACGATGCCCTAAAAAAAGTAAAATCTATCATAAAAAATATTGTCTTATCTCAAAAAAATTTGAAACCAGCATTCGATATAGACTTTGCAAATATGAAGCATGAAATAATTGAAAACAAACTTGCAAAAATTCGTAAACAAATAGCACCTCACAGATTATTTTACTAAAATAAAGCATGTATAAAAATGTATTGAAGTTTATTTAAGTAGCCAAAATAACAATTAAATTACAGGCAAATATTATTTTTTAAGGTTACAAAAGGAAATATGAGACTCAAATTTACAATTATTATTTTATTTGACCTTAAAACTGATATAAAATGCCGTTCGATAATCATTTAAATACCATAGTGTCAAGCATAGCTCCAAGGGATTGCACAATGTTGTTGGCCATCAATACATCGACTTTCTCTTCCAAATGTCTCTTAGGATCTTGTTTACCAACATTTTTGATTGCAAGTTGTTCAGGAGTCATCTTTTCTTCATCTTCAAGGGCTTTGTTATAATTTTTGGCTAATTCAAGCATGTCTGTTACTGTTGTTTCATTTATTACACAGTGCTCTTTATAATCTGATAATGTTAGTCCATCCATCCATGACTTCTTATGGAGATTAAGCAACATTTTTTGCTCCAATTCATTCTTTCTGTAATTAATGCTGATAGAATAATAGTGGCGATTGAGACCGTGAATCAATGCTTGAACTGAAGGTTTTTGTAAGTGACCCAGGTTGGAAGTAGTTTGGCGTGGCTCTTGTCCTAGGACCATCATATTGGGATTAATAAGACGGAATGCATCTATAACAACTTTGCCCTTAACTGACTGAATAGGGTCAACGACAACAGCTACAGCTCTCTCAGATAATGCTTCAAATGACTGCTGTGTATTAATATCAACACCAGACAGCCAACAGCCAAATCCAGGATGTGAATGGTACCTACAAGTTAAAATGACAATAATGTACATTATAACATAAATAATACAAAAAAGAAATACATTTTTAATGGCATTATATTCATTACTTACCAGCCCACAACCATTTCAGGTCGACCAGTTTGTTTCAGCATATCTAACATTTTTGCCTGGAATACAGGATCAACAGCTTCTACTGATACTCCAGTACCAGTCTGGGGCATTGCAAATACATCAATAACACGTACTGTATAGTCATCAACAAATTCACCTAGAAAAACAATACAGGGTTAAATCATTATAAAAAAATATAAATATGTATTAACAAAGCAATAGCAAAAATTGTGCATACCCAACATAAGACCCATCACTTCCATGGGTACACCGGCACGGCCATGTTTCAACATTTTAAGTAACGCCAATGATGATATATACACTTGTTCAGCGGTATCAACGACCGGAGCATCAGTAGGTGGAGGCGCTTGTGACAAACCCGCCATACCACCACCAAGACGTAAAAGACGATCCATAATTAACAACTAGAGTTCTTCTTACTGAAAACATAAAAATACTTACTACTAATATGCTTTACTTTGATCTTCATTTTATGACTTGCAAAACTGTACTCACCGAAAAATAGCTTTCGTAAGCAAATATATGCTTTGTAAAATTTTGTAATTAATATGAAATTAAACCTTAACAAAAGCTTTACTTTATTTAAAATGTGAAGGAAAAAGATAACAATGTTTTAATGATGACATGAACGACTTGATTTGATTTTGACAACCAAGCTGTCGAATATGCAACCTCATGAGAACAAGAATAATGTTGCTCTAAGAAAAATAAACTACAATTTTATTGGCATATACGGTACCGTAAGTTATTTATGTTGATTTAGTAAATTAATTGTTAAATATTTTAATTGAGTTCCCATACATATTATAATTTGTATAACTAACAATGCAAAAATGTTTTGTAACATATTTGATTAAATTTACCATTGTTTAGACTGTGGTAAATTCGCTTTCTCGGTTGTTGTTTCGATCCCCAATCGAGAAAATTATTTATTTTTATAGTAAGAAAATAAGGCGCAGAGTTAAGTTCCACTATTCAACACAAAATATTTCCAATAAATTATAGGCACGTCTTATTATTAAAAACTTGATAAATGTATAGCTTATTTCATTGAAAGTAGTATAAAAATAAATATACTTTAATTACGAATATTTTTGAAAAGAAATTAGCTAAGAATACATCAAAAACATATTTTTGTGAACTTAATCATTAAAATTGTCTAAACAATTTTTTTATTATTATTTAGTAAAGTATTTAATATGATGGTCATCTTCTTAAAATAATTTATTATTAGTTAACATAAGAATCTGGAAATTGTTTTTCCGAGAACTACCATAATTATAATTGTCCTGAGTATACGATAATATAATTTGTTATCTATATAATCCTTTTTTATATTTATGCTGCTATATACAATAAACATATGTTATAAGATCATATTATGTCATTGTCAGTCGTCTTTAAAAGTTGACTTTAATGACATTTTGTTCTATTTCAATAGGTAGTCCTAGTTTTAACTTTTTACATGCAAGTTTTAAGTACATTTCTGTATCAGTTAATAAAAAAACATATGTAATTCGTAAATGTCTTTATAAAATGTCCGAAGCGTCTGTCTTACCAAAAAAGTTCTCCGATGGTCCTTGTGGCTTAGGTTAAAAATATAATATTAAAAAATATTACTAGCAGATTTAAATATTATTGCCTTAATTTAAATTCACTTTTTATTTTAGGGGATCCAAATGATAAAAGTTTAAGGAAAGTAGAAATAGAAGTTGTTATACCAAAACTTGTTCGAGAAAAAGCTAAAGCTGAAAAATGTGTTCAAGAAGTCGCAGAATTTCATAATTGTTGCAAAGAATCATCAGTTTTTATGGTATTTAAATGCAGGAATGAAAATTCAATAATGAAATCGTGTCTAGCTGATTGGTATCGAAATGAAGAATTTAAACAATTGTGCACTGAACAGTATTTAAAAGAAAGAAGTGAATACAGAAGGACAGGAATTAAAAAACCAATAAAAAGAACATAGATTGGGTATATGTATATAATTTAATCACAGAAATAAATTATGTTTTAGTCTTCTCCACCATCTATTATTACAGGGAATTTTCTTGTTAATACTAATTCTCGTACCTTATATTCACATAGACTTTGTGGAAGTTTTATATTATCTTTTGCAGGTTTTATTACCTCTGCAATCATAACTTCCTGAAAATTTACAAGATAGACTTATTTTTATTATTATTGTGTACTATACATTTGTTATAATTGATATTTTATTTTCACCTTTACAGTTGTTGTAGCCATTCTCACATGTCCAAGCATAGAAATCCAGTCAAAGTTATCATCCCCATAATTTATTACAACTATGTAATCAGCATGGTTAATTCCAGGGCCTTCCCTATATAACACTGTAAAAACAATCATATGATTCTTATATTAAAGATAAAAAAACCTTACCATTGTGTGGAGTGAAATAGAACCTGACTGCAAGGTTTGGTTGTGGGACTGTGTGTTTAATCTCATTAATTTCATCAGAGGGATGAAACATTTTTATTTTCATGCCATGTAAAACAGTATGTGAAATTAAGTTCTGCTACTCAATACTCAATATCTCATACTTAGGTCGGAAGCAAATAAAATTCATCACACATTAAAAAAAGCAGTTTAAAACATATCTTACAATAATCTCCTCCAAATTTAATGCCTGGTTTTACAACATATCCTTTTGACCTAAAATAATGATATACAACATATTTTTCAACAAATTTACAACTACTATCACTGAATGTTTTCCAGCAACCATCTATACTTAAAAGTTGGTCATTTTTATCCACTATTTGCAAACATCCTAGTCCATAGAGCAAAAAGAAAGCCTCTTCTAAAGTTAACATCAATTTTTCTTGCAAGATTATTTTATTAATGCAACATTGTGGTTTCATATTAGCAAAATAATTATCATCTTCAGAATCACTGTTAGGTACTATAACTACTATATTTTGTTCTTCTGATAAATCGAATTCATTTATATCTCTTGACTGGTCATTTTCTTCACTCTCATTCTCATCACTTGAAACTAAATCAATTACATCTCTCGATCCCTGGTTTTTTGTATCACTTACTATCTTTTTAGTAAGATTATCTATTTCTTTAAAAAAGTTATCAGAAACAGCAGACTTTTCAGATTTTGCAAATCTTTTGTACCAATAGTTTCGTTTTAAAAATTGTCTTTTACGCATAATATTAGGACTATTATTTTTTATCACTTTTGGTTTTGATCTAGAAGCAGACCCTTTACCAAAACAACCCATATGGTGTAACAATGACATCTCCTCCAAAGATCTAATCTCTACACCTATTCCATTATAATAACCAGTAAATACCATACATATTGAACCATCTAGTGGTAAATGTAAAGCAGATTCTGTTTCCATAGACAATGAATTTTTTGTACTACTTTCATTTTGATTTTCAAATTGATAGTCTTCTTGCAAACTAACCATGACAAAAGAACTGGCTGGTTCCCAAAATTTATTTTTAGCAAAATGTGTCACAAGTCCAAGCTCAAATTATTAATCTGTAACACAAAAAGTCAACTTCTTATACAAAAATAAGATATAATGAACCACGATACAAAATTTTAGAGTATACAAAGCAATAGATATTAAATAAAATTATTTAGGAATCATGGAAGCCAAGCCGAAACGTGAAGCCGATCCCGAAAGGTTTAATCGTAAGTATTTTGTCTTAGCATAATTTTTTTTGTACCTTTGAGATAGAATAATTCCATATTTTCATTAATTGCTTAAAATAGTAAAATCCAATTGATATAATTGTTTCAAGGCGATTTTTTTATATTTTTGTAACAAACTTTACTATGTATTTACTTAAAAGTGGCCTGTTTACTTGGACAAATAAAACATTAAGATAAATTACTTGTAAAATACAAACAGTACGAAAATATTATAATACATAATATTACAGATACTAACTCGCTTTCATATTATGAGCAAAATAAGGTCGACACTATAAAGCTTATAGATGTTTGCTTGAAAATTGACAAGTGACATTTTAAGCATAGAATAGAATAAAGGAAATAGGAATTAACGTCGATATGTCAACTAATGTAACTTGTGAAAATTAGATGGCGCTACTAAAACATTTTGTATATAGAGATTTAAAAATCTTAAATTTATGACAAAATCTAGATTTGTCTAGAAAATTGTCTGAATTGAGTTATTTAATATTTTTTCAGAACACTTTTAGAATAAATTTTGGTTTTTATATGGTATAGTATAGTATCGCGTTTATTTCACTTATAGTTTTTTGTGTCATGTCTGTTGCGACTTATTTCAAAAATTTTATAAATACATAATACAAAAAATAAGCAGCATTGTAGCTCAAGCTATTATAAAAAACATCTTAAAATAAAGCTTTAACAGTTTTTTCAACATTTTTCTATAATATTTTTTTCATTTGGCATTATTGAAAAATATAATTTAGAAAATTCCGATGACTATTAATATGCTTACTTTATTTACCGCTGCTTTCTAAAAAATAGGTATTTATATATAAAAAATATATAAAATAGGTATTTATAGGTATTTGCCTACCAAACTGACATTAAAAAAATCAATTGATTTCTTTATTTGGAACAATCTGTATTTTAGCAATTTGACATAAATTAAATTTTAATATTGGCTATACTGCTTAAAACAGTAGTGGCATTCATAAGATTTATATTGCTCTCTCTTTTGTTTGCAGCAAAAAAAGTCTACATTAGAGAAGGTAAGAAATATATTAGATAATATAAAGCTAACTTCACATCGAATAGTCACAAGACCTCTCAGCTGAGGTATCTGTCTACGAATTTTCTATTTTCTGACAAATAATTCTCTCCAAAAATTATCTTATTGTGAGTGTCTTTTTCGTCAATTTTTAAAGCCAAAATGGCTAACATTAATGAAGAGAACGTTAGCAAACTAATCCCCACACTTGGTGATGAAAAAATCGGTACGTATATGCTTAAATGTTTGATATACTTATTATTTTAATATCATACAAATTTAAGAAAATCCATAAATGAATATTTTTTTCCAGATATGATCGCCGCTACAAGTGTTTTACAAATCAGAGCAAGTGAGATTCGTCAAAGCCAGATTAACTGGCAATCTTATTTGCAGTAAGTATTGATTTAATCGAAGATATGAAGAATGCATTTTATAAGTAGGCACTTAAATATCTAATTATATATTAACAGATCGCAAATGATAACTCAACGTGATCACGACTTCATTGTGAACTTAGACCAACGAGGACAGAAAGATTTACCTGATAGAAACCCTGAAGGCTGTGCTGATGTATTCCTCAACTTGATTACTCATATTAGCAAAGATAACACCATCCAATATGTTCTTGTTTTGATTGACGATATTCTTTCGGTAATAACTCTTTCTTCTTTTTGAATTTTTGTATAGACCAATTGCCATATGACTTTGAAAATAAACAAAATAATATCAATTTCTTATTAATTTTTAATAATTATTTTTAACTATTCTAGGAAGACAAATCCCGTGTGAAAATATTCCGTAATGCCAGACATGGTAATGTTTGGCAGCCATTCCTGAACTTGCTTAACCGTCAGGATGAGTTTGTTCAGCATATGACTGCTCGTATCATTGCTAAGCTGGCATGCTGGCACCCACAACTTATGGAGAAGAGTGATTTGCACTTCTACCTTTCCTGGTTAAAGGATCAGCTCAAGATGAATGTAAGTATTTAAAAAAACATAAACATAGGGACATAGTGGAACTCAAACCATGCTTCTACAAAAACCTTGGTTTCTAAGAGGCTGATTCTAGTAAAAAAAATTTCCGTACTTAATGGGGAATAAACCTTTTCAAAAGTTGGAACTATAAATGTGAGTATTTCAACTAGCATACTGTATTGATTATTATTTACATAATATTAAGATATTAAAGTAAGATTTTTTCAAAATATTTTTTGTTTATAGACGCTCACTCATTACTATAATAATATAATTTATGTATATGGTTTTACCTACAATTTTTGAACTTGTCTCTCACCTGGTTTTTATATATAATATATTATTACACATATTATTTGATTGGATATTGTATAGAAATTTTTGTTGCATGTTGTTTTTTTAGATTGCATGTTAACTTTCATAAAACACTAATAATTTCCAAATATTTTATATTTTAAGGACAATGAACAAATTGCAAGAAGTGAATTCTTTTTAGAATATTTGAAACATAATTTAAAAGTCCAGCTGATTGTGGTGCAGGGGCACAAAGTGTTACTGTTAATGCGACTGGTTGTGGGTTTGATTCCCACTCAAGGAAATGAAATATTTATTTAAATTTATATTTTTATTTTTTTGCTCTGGTCACGAGGCAAAGTGGGGTGTTGAGTTTCGCAATTCAGCAAGCAATGCTTCTAGTTGATAAGTAGGGAACAGAGTGTCTTAACACTAGGTTCACTCTGTCTACCCTGATGCATGCAGGATACAGAGTGAAGCTGATTAAAAATATGTTTAAATTAAAAATGAAAATATATATCTCCTAATATAATATTAAAATATAATCAAATGATAAACATATTTATTTGTTTTGTAAATTCCAACAATAATTTTGGCAAAGCTAGCAGTATTAATGAAAATAAAAATTTATATAAATATAATAATTAAAAAACTTAAAAATACTATAAAACCTAAAAAACTTATAACATAAAAATAAGATTGAATTCATCCAACAAAAAATCAACTGAAGTCTTTTTTATTGACAATGATATCTTTACACTATATAAATGTATTTAAAACGTAATCACTTGTCACTGACAAGTAACTTTTAACAAATGTAACTTTAAAGTTATGCCACAGATTTTAATGTGGTTTTCACTAATCAACAGAATGAATTGAAAGGAAGGTTTACATGTGGAATACTTATATGTTATATAAGTGTACCCCAGGTGGGTGGGACATAAGCAAAATACAAGTTTGTTATAAATTTATACAAAACTGATGGTTTATCATATTTTATTTAATAATTTAATGTTTGGGAGTAGGGAGGTTTTTTATTTTATATTGTATTGGTATGTAATCTTGTAGATCAACTGTATAAAATTTGTCAAAGTAGATTGTAATAATATTTTATAATTGCTCAACCTAGTGCTAGTATTTTCTATACTAACGTTAGTTACTATGTATAAATTTAAGTTTATATATATTTCCATGTATCCATATATAACATGTGCCTTATAATCGTCCATATACAAATAAGACATCATTCCCTGTATTGGTATCTACTATTGAAACTAATTAAATTATACGAAAATCATCATCATTCAATCGTCAAACTATGAGGCTCTGACCACACTCAGAGATTTGTTTTCTGGTAAGGCGGAGCAAGTGTCTGCCGAGTTAGAGCATGCTGAGCAGGTTATGTTGGAACATGAAAAACAACATTTCTCCGATAAACATACAAAACAACACAAAGAAAAACACACAGCTGACAAGGATCAGGAAAAATATTCCAGCCTTTACAGTTCTTTTGACGTTCTTAAATCGCACGAGGACTACCCACCCGGCCTGCATAAGGTATTCCCCCTGTTGGCAACACCTCAATGTTACTACTGTGGAACGTGTCTAATCTTCTTGTATTAGTCTATTATAGTGATACTAAATGAAGTTTGTCACTAATGTATCGGAATAAAGTCGCATTTTCAAATTACTTTTACAGGAGTTATTTTGTAAATGGTATTTATTCTGTCGACGGTACTCATGTAAGTTTAGCATGCTTCTACTAACCAAAACACCTAATACCTATAATATAATATGCACATTGTATACAAAATAATGGCTTAAAATATTGCGGTATGTTCTAAAAGTGCTTCTGGATATTACACTAATAAATGCATATAATATACAAACGCTGCTAACGACTGCCAAAATGATTATTATTATCATGTTAGTATTATTTTATTATATTAAATAACGCGGTATGCTTTTAATACATTTTATGTTATATTGGGATATTTTCGACAATATTGAAATTTATTTACAAATTTTAATTTACAATTGAATTTAACTATAAATTAAATAAATGTAAATGATTATAAATATTATTTTATAGTATAAATTCAGTTATATAACTTTTTTTGTTTTAAACACCAACATTAAAAATTATGACATGTTGTAACAGATACATATTAACACATTTTTCCGCAGACCAACGATTACATCCAGTCTGTGGCGCGTTGCCTGCAAATGATGCTGCGTGTGGACGAATACCGCTTCGCCTTCCTCTCTGTCGATGGCATTTCTACATTGCTGTCTATTCTCGCTTCGAGGGTTAACTTCCAGGTAATTGACTCGGCCAATTTTTTTTAAATTGACTTACAGGACGGACAACCGATATTTAGGTATAGATGTGTGTTGCGAGTGGACAATTCGCAAAATTCAGAACACCCAATTTGATGTCGGCTACTACTCGTCCACCGAACTACATTACAGGGCTACGGTTGCGAACATACGGTAAGATAAGGGTCACAAAATAGAAAAAAAAACCTATGTCAATTATAGAGCGCCGCTTCCTCTGATCTCTTTGTTTGGTGATTAGTAACATTGAATACTAAGAGGAATGGCGTAGGTTTGAGTCTCGATGATGATTTGTAGGATAAGCATCGATATCCGTTCAAAGTGTATATTATTTTATGGATTGTATATTTATTATTTAGAGGTAAAATAGTTCTTTAAATTATGATGGTGATGCGTGATTACGCAGTTATTTTGTATTCGAAACAGATCATAAACAAAGGTAAAGTGCAGTATTAAGTTCCGCTACTTAACACGTTATGCCTCCATAATTCGGGGGGATAATGGGAAATATATATATCGTTATGATAAAAAATATAATTAATGCCCAAAATGAAATTCAATTCGTCATAATTTATATATACAAATACATATGCTCAAATAATTTCTAGGTCCAATACCAACTAGTATTCTGCCTGTGGGTGCTAACGTTCAATTCTCTGCTTGCTGAAAAGATGAACAAATTCAACGCCATTCCCATTTTAGCTGATATTCTGAGTGACTCTGTCAAAGAGAAGGTCACCCGTATCGTCCTGGCCGTCTTCCGCAACTTGATTGAGAAGCCAGAGGATCAACAGGTGTGAAATATGTTTTCCTTGTTCTAAGTAGATTTTTTAAATTTATATATACATATTTATATTGCAATATTATTTTGACATTTTGCGCTATGTTTATTTTGAAAATTAAGCAGCATTTGTATATAAATATGGCTTTATTACACATTCAAATAGTTAATTATTTATTCTTTATAAATAACTATTATGAAACTTATTATTTGTGTTCGCTCTAGGTCGCAAAGGAACATTGCATCGCCATGGTGCAATGCAAGGTGCTAAAACAACTTTCAATCCTGGAACAGAAACGTTCAGATGATGAAGATATCATGAATGACGTGGACTTCCTCAACGATCGTCTACAAGCCTCCGTACAAGATCTTAGCTCGTTCGATCAATATGCTACTGAAGTTAAGAGTGGACGGTATGTGACTAAATTTTGCGTGATTTATTTTTTTTAGCAGTGTTGGCAGACGGAAACTAGTGAGGAAAGTGAAAAAAATATACCATGGAACGCGACGGCTTTAATTGCTGTGATTTTCATTTAATTACTCTGGTCACGCTTTCCCCTGCAATGTTACCAGAGCAAAGAAATGTAAAATATTAATTCCTTCCCCCCGAGTGGGATCGAACCTACAATCGCCGTGCTTACAACCATACGCATATGCCATTGCGCCACGGCGGCCTCTTATGTTCTGCTGATAATGTATCTTTAAAGTTACGTGAACGTTTTGAAAGATTATAAAGATTATCTTACATCACAAAGGTTTAATTTCACTTTTATACATAATTATCTTCGCGCAGATTACTCCGAATAAAGACTATGATTCGAATATTAAACTTGTTATTCAACTTAATTTTTGCACATTTTTTTATACTCATTATTTTTACAGTTATTTACCCCACCTACAGGGTTGCGATGTAATTTTCGCGTTGACCCTAATGTATTACAAAAATTGTCATGTAGTAATAAAAAAATATTAATATAATCCTATTTACAGTCTCGAATGGTCGCCCGTGCACAAATCGGCAAAATTCTGGCGCGAGAACGCAGTCCGCCTCAACGAGCGCGGCCAGGAATTGCTCCGCACCCTCGTGCACCTGTTGGAGAAGAGCCGCGACCCCGTCGTGCTGGCCGTCGCCTGCTACGATGTAGGCGAGTACGTGCGCCACTACCCGCGTGGGAAACAGTGAGTATACTAAAGAAAAAAAATATTTATATATAATGTTTATACTTATTAAAATATTTATATATAATGTTTCCTCTGCCTACCCTGCTATATGCGGGATACAGCGTGAAGCTAAAATATGTAAAGTCTATTTCACATTAATAAAATTTGATTTAATAATTTTCGTCATTGTTAACAGCATTATCGAGCAACTCGGCGGTAAGCAACGCGTCATGTACTTGCTCAGCCATGAAGATCCAAACGTGCGCTACGAGGCCTTACTTGCGGTACAAAAACTTATGGTCCACAACTGGTTAGTATTTTTTTTTAATTAGTCAATGGTAATGTTTACTAAATGATATCATGCATGCTATAACGTGAAGATATTATCTCAGGCCATTGTGGCACACTGCACATGACTGTAAATGTGTCAAATTTTATGCCATTATGGCAGAAACGATTATTTTCAATTCTCTGTTCTGAAGAATTCTACTACTCAACTTCACGCTAAAAGTAAAGAATGGAGTGTTTTTATAATTTTATATAAGTTTCTCTCTACCGACCCTACTTTGCGAAATAAAACATAAAGTTGATAATATAGTTTTGTCTTCTACAAAATAATAATATAAATATATCTTTATTACAGGGAGTATCTTGGCAAGCAATTAGAAAAGGAACAAATTGATAAGCAAGCTGGTGGCACCGCCGTTGGGGCTAAAGCTTAATATATCGTAATGCATTATTAAATTGTTATTGTTGTCTTCTATTAACTATTGCAGTAAAGTAGCGATATTAATTTGTCATTCGTCCTTCACTATTACAATATTGTACATAAAGTAACACTGTTTTACCAATTTAATGCTGCAATAATTAAGTAAAGAAAATCTGGTGTTAAAACACAAAGAATATTTTAATAATTAACTTATATGTTATGTTAATACTACAGAATGTAATATGTATTGTATTTTAAAGTTATTTATTTTGAAAATACTAGTTATGTCATGTCAACATTACATATGATACAAATTGTTTTTAAATTTGAAAAAGCACATTCCTATAAGATTTATTATTGTTACATAAATAAAAATAAAAATATAATCATTATTAAATTCTATATTAAATTTATAAATGTAGAAATGGTAGAGATTTGAAGTGTGTACTGTCAACTTGATCCATCAGTGATTAAACTTCATGAGTATTATTTATGTGTGTCTTTTATTTTACTTGTCTTGTCACCCCTGTTAATAATTTTATTTTTCATTTTCACGCCGTATTTTGCACAGCACATACACTTCCGTTCACCACTTTCCGTCGAATTAAATAATACGTAGTGCGTGGCGGAACTCAACGCCCCGTTTTGCCTCTACATCAGAGCGCTTAGAGTCGCTTATATGTATCCGTGCACCACGACTGGCCTCTTATTTCATACCAAAAAAAACTTAAAACATCCAAAATGAAAAGATGAGGGGTAATCACTAAAGAAGACTATTTCAGTTGCAGTTCTCGAAGTGTTCTATGTAATATACAGTAATAATTATATAAAGTCTTTACCTTAAACGAAAGAAAGAATCGAATAATAAAAAAAATATAAAAAGCAATTGTAAATGTACCAGTAGTGTTTTTATTTTACTAATCATTTTCAGACTATACTTTTCTACCGGGTAGTTTACACTTAAAAATTGGTAATTTTTGAACGAATAAAACAATAATTTGACATACACATTTAAAAGTCAAATGTCAACTTGACATTAAGAAAAGCAAAACTTGCTGCAACTACTAAATACAAATGTTATCTTGGTACATAAATAATTAAATACGGTAAGTCCCTCGTTAAAGGTTCCTGGTTTTATATTTGCGGTCTTTACAGGCTTAATATTTGTGATGACGCTTCTCGGTTTCTTTGAATATACAAAGAACATTCCGAGGCGGCTTTTTCAAAATACAGCGGAAAGGGCTATTAAAAAAAGTATTGTTAGTGCTAAATAAAGTGTATTTTTATATTCTGTCTCCGATACACGGGATTAGGAGATCCTCTCGCAGCTTGGTCTGTTAGAAATACACATCTATTTACTTTTCTGTGTTTTAATAACCCTATCATTTTAGAGACAATATCCATACATTAAATACTAAACTTTCAGCTAAAAAAAAGTTGTAGCAATTTTGTCCCCCTAGCAACTAATAAATATTCTCATATATCTTTCGTATATGATCAGTCACAATTTTATTAGATTTATAACACTGTATAAGTAGATTAATATGAAACTGGTATTGAACTAATTATATTTTTTTGTACCTTGTCTAAACCCAAACAAAATTCTGTTACAGTTTATGTAGTCTCACCATATGGGCAAACCACAACTCTGTGAATAAGCATCTTTTGCTGCACAATGGAATTAGAAAACATAGAAGATGTATTAGTGCTGAAAGATTATAAAACAGTGCCAGATATAGTTCATGAATATGGACCTACAATAAAATTTGGACACATTCCTTTAGTTATTGATAATGGTAAGTCAAAATATGCTTTTTTAAAAAAAGTTCTAGGGGCCAGTTATGACTGCATGCATGTAAAGCTGAATGGAAGCGACCACAAAGGATGGAGTGAGAAGGGGCCCTTAATTTTGTTATAGCACATTTCAAAATGGTATGTATAAACATAATTTTAAAACTGCAGTTTTAATTTAATATTATTGGTTCCTCCACTGGGTGTAAATTTGCAAAATATGACACATCACACCAGATACAGTCTCTTGAATATGAACAGCTATGAAAGGGATAAAAAAATCATGAAATTCATATGGTGTAACTTATGCATGGACCCTTATAACTTAAAATTAACTTGATATATATTTTATTCACCAGGTTCGTATCAATGTAGAGTGGGGTGGTCAATACATGATGAGCCATACTTAACATTTAAGAACTTAATAGCCAGACCTCGAAAAGATAGATGTAAAAAGGATGCTGAACCTCCAGTTACACCACCAATTCAGATAGGAAATGATATAATCAATATTGAAGCTGTTAGGTATGTTTTATAGATATTTTTCTTATAAATCAAATCATCTTTACATTGTATCCCACATAGCAGGATAGGCCAAAAAACCTAGTATTGAGATGTTTTTTTCCCATACTAATAAACTACTGAGTTTTAAGTTGTGAAACTCAAAGCTGCACTTTATTTTACCATAACTTAGAAAGAAAAGATAATTTGTGCACCGACAAGGGATCAAACCCATAACTAGCGCATTTCCAATGAGATATTGTCTCCCTGCACTACAATAGCTGCAATATTTAAAGGTGTAGAAAATGTTTATTTAATACTTTAAAAACAAATACTATAAGATGTATCTAATACTTTTTAGATTTCAACTTAAAACCCAATTTGATAAGAATGTAGTCACACATTTTGAAGTTCAAGAGCAAGTGTGTGATTATATTTTTTCTCATTTGGGAATTGACAGTGAGGGATGTGTTCCACATCCAATTGTCATGACCGAGGCGTTTGTCACACCCAACTACAGTCGACAATGTAAGTATTGTGTAAACTCTTCAACCATTTTGAACATATGAATATCTATTTTTTTTATTTCTTCACACTGCAGGGACGAGGACCGTTCCCATTATACATATTCGGCGGTATTGTGTGTTGAGCGGCGGAACTCAACGTCGCGTTTTGCCTCGTTGCCAGAACGAAAATATTTCATTTCCTTGAGAGGGAATATTACAAAATTTTTGTTTGGTTATTATTGTTACATACCTATTTGAGCCGTAGCTAGTCGGGCATACTAACGTGGTTTTATCTGCATAAATTCTAATCCTGCTGAAATTACAAAATCTATAATATAGCTTATGTGTTGCTCCACAACCTCCTCTAACTTCCAGTAAAAGTCCCATAAGAATCGGATCTGCTTTTCCAATGATTTGCCTGAATAAATACAACAATAGACAGACAAAAAAAAGTTATTTTTAGTGTCGTGAATAAAGTACCTAGTTATACACTTTATAACATAATTAATATATATTAAAATATTTATATTTATGACTTAATATTTACATGTACTTATGTGATTTTATTTTTTCAGTAATGTCAGAGCTACTTTTTGAAGGTTATGGTATTCCAGCAGTAAGTTACGGAGTCGATTCACTTTTTAGTCTCTATAGAAACAACATAGGGAACACTGCACTTATAGTTAACTGTGGATATCATACAATTCATATAGTACCAGTCATAAGAGGACAAGTATTCGAGGAACATGCAAGAAGAATCAATTTAGGTATAATTTTTTCTTCAATTATGAATCAGTTATTAATAATAAAAGATATTGGCAAAGTGACTTGTTTAACTGACGCATTCATAGCTCCATAATAAGAGAAATTAACTAAACTGATTTAAAACTTACAATTATATAGTGTTACTATATAGTGTTTATTATATATATAATTTTATTTTTTACATAATTTTTATACTTTTACTGCTCATATAAACATTACATAAATTTTGCTGTCGTGGCGCAGAGGGGCAGATTGGGTCTGATCGCTCTTGCTCTGGTAAGAAGACAGAAAGCCTCATTATGCTGAGTCTTACAAATTAGGCGGTTTCTTCGTTCTACCTATGCATATAATTAATTTAATTTTGACTTCTAGGAGGTAGTGAAATAATATGCTATATGCATAAACTTCTGCAATTAAAATATCCAGTGCATGTAAATGCGATAACCATGTCAAGGATTGAGGAAATTTTGCAAGAACACAGTTCTATAGCCCTGGACTACCAGGATGAGATAAAAAAGTGGGCAAACCCAGAGTATTACGAGGCTAATGTAAAAAGAGTGCAGTTACCATTTGTGCAATCTTCGAGTTCATCAGGCCTTACAGGTTTAGTATTTTTTAAATTAATGCTACAGTCAAGGACATAAGAGGCCAGTGGCCATTGTTAACCCAACGATTGTGGGCTCTATTCCAGCTCAGGGGAATAACTGATTTTCATTTCGTCGTCCCGGTAAGAAGACAAAGCGCAGCGTTGAGATCCACCATTCAAATCTCGTCTCGAAAATATGGCAGTGATCGGAGAATAAAGTGGCTTTCATTTCAAATCAAATCCATCAAATCTTCTTAATTTTAAATGATATATTTTATTATGTCAGTGAGAGAATAATACAAAAATATTTTAGCTGAACAACAAAAGGAACGAAAAAAGGAAATGGCTCGGAGGCTCCTGGAAATAAATGCAAGGAAACGAGAAGAAAGACTTGCAGAAGATGAGGAACAGTTGAACCAATTGCTTGCCTTGCAGGTAAACAGTTTCAATCTTAATTCTTATGCCTTGGCACTGTGAGACAGTGGCACTTTTTAACCCTCCTTACTACTCATGTAACACGTTGGGTTTTCAGTGTCCGCTTTTCGCTTCTAAAACAGTATAAGACACCGAAGTGTTCTTTTTTCTAAATCTCAATTATATTTCTGTCATTTTTATTAATAAAATTGTATGAAGTAGTCAATTCCTATTTGTTTAATTTTATTTATAACATTATTATATTTATAGGATTTAATAGAAGATGGTGACACTGAAGAGTTCAACGAAGCAATAAAAGGTTTTGAAATAAAGAATTACGGTGATTTGCAGGTTGGGTATATAATTCTTTTTAATATCAATAAAATTAATATTGTTTCTCACTTTTTTTTAATATTATTTTTTTAATCCTAAAATCTGGTTGATATTTCGGATAATCTCAAATCCGTATAACTAAGTGCCGGATAATCGAATCTGTACTGTAATTATGTTCTTTATTTATAATTCATATATGTACAAATTGTTCACCACACTTTTTTTTCTATGTTCTTGTTTGTATTTTTTTATTTAAAAATAAAATACAATTTATATTCATATTTTATACATTCACAGAGGCAAATAGCAAATCTAAACATGAAAATTGAAAAGAATAAGCAAAAAATAGCTGCGGCTGCCAATACTGAGGAGCCGGTAGAACCTCGTCCTACTGGTCGCTTTCAACCACCTACCGACCCTGAAGCATTCCAAATTTGGCTTAATGAGACTCGTGCTAAGGTAAATATTACGTCATATTGTTTTTTAGCTTCGCTCTGTGATCATATAGCTCTATCTCTTATTCTATATCAGTACCGTGACGTGCTGACAAGGCGCGAGGCCCGACGCGCGCGGCGCGCCGCTATGGTGAAGCGGCGCACGGCGGCCGCGGCCGAGCGCATGCGCGCCATCTCGCGCCTCGCCGCCGCCGGGGACGACTTCGGGTACCGTGACGAGGACTGGGACGTCTATAAGAGGTAATTGTTGTACTTCCGCCGTTTCGCACATGGCGTGTAGGGTGGCGATCCTAAACGCGCAACTGCGTCCCTTTCCTAACAGTTACAACCCTCGAAAATAAGGACAGGGATCACTAAGAGCAAGCTGTCCATCGTGGACCCTCAATTATCTGTCCTCTTTGTCTTACTGCTAGGGCTGCAGCGCGAAGCTAAGTTAAGTTATTTCACATATCGTCGGTCTCAGTGCAGGACCTCCGAAATACAAAACCCTGGAAACTATGCCTGGTTACCAAAGTGAACACCAAAAAAATAATAATTTAAATTTTACTTTCCATAAACAGTATAAGCAGAGAAGCCGATTCGGATTCCGAAGCTGATGGCGAACGTCTAGTGGAGTTGGAAGAAGTGCTTCGCGAACATGAGCCGGCCCAACCGCATCACCACCAACATCAATTACATTTGGCTATTGAACCTTTTAGGTAACTCTCTTTTTTACTGTATCCCGCATACAGTAGGCAGGGTAAGGAACGTAGTGTTAAGACACGACGCTTCTCACTTTCCAAATTTTAAAATATTTTTCCCGTGATTGAAAATCGAAACTACAACCATCGCGTTTACAGTCAAACGCCTTACCGCTA
>JAEBDU010012596.1:163491-181549 GCA_016802625.1 Heliconius numata | reverse complement strand
GTTTTTAAATTTGGTTGGAATATCCCATGAATATCTAAAGATTATCTGAACCTTTTGCTTGGGTTTACTACATTACTAGATATATCAGCGTTGCTAGATTTTATCTCGGTGGAAAGCAGGATTTTAAACATTTTATGTAAGGCGGGATTCTTTCCAAAATTGGGACAAAAAATAATAATAATGAGAATTTAATTAATTATTTATCCATTTATTTGAGTTTCAAATAAAATTTCCAATGGTGATAGATATCAGTATAGAATGTTTTTTGAAAAATGTCAGTATATTTAAACGATAGTGTTTTGGTTTACCATATATAAGGCAGTTAAGTTGTAAAAATAATTATACATAAATGAAGAATATAGTAATAATAATTAATGACTTAATGCAGTTTTATTTTTGTTATTTATTTTATATAATAAAACGTTCATTTTAATATTATTTTAAGAAAAGTGAGAAGACACTCCGTTCCCGATTTTCCGCCGAATTCTTAAGGCATTGCGTGTTGATTGATGGAACTCAACGCCGCCGTCTCGTAAGTTGGTGAGAAGAAATGAAAATATTAAATATTTAATTCTCCCAAGTGGGGATAAAACCCACTACCGTCGCATTTAAAGCCTCACGCTAGCGCCACGATGACCTCAATGTGGTATGTACATCGGTGAGACTGACTTATTGATTTACCTACAATTGTTTTTTATTTCAGTTCCAGTTATATTTTTAGTATATTGCATGCCTATGAGTAACAAAAAACTAACAATTTACTCTTTTTCCTGTATAGCACTATATATTCCACTCATTCCCATACATCACTACGTTACTCAACGCCGCATCAGAGCGGTGAAATAAAAATAATTGAAAATTTAAATAAGTTCCCTAAGTGAGAGGGAACCCACAACCACCGCGCTTACAATCAGGCGGCCTATAAGCAACAAATTTTGTATTCCAATAAATTTCAATACTAATTTTCAAACAACTAGTTCCAAGTTTTAACATTCAGTATTTCAGTTGTGAAAAGGAAAAATTATCTTCGTCCTCGGGAACTACGACTGAAATATTTACGTTTCGTGGAGTTTCGTTTGATTGTATAAAATTGAGCTTGATTATACGAGTATAGAAAGAAGCTTGGAACTTCCTTCTGTGAATAGTGTTTCATATTTCTGAAAGGCAAAAGAAAAATGTTACATTTCAAATTACTTTTCTTTCCAAAGTATATTATGCTTTGCTCGCTTAATTCGTTTTTAACATTTTGGTCTAAAAAAAATAATTGTGTGTGCCTATGTTGAGTTCCCCCACTCAACACGGAATGCCGCCAAAACTCGGCGGAAAGTGGGAAACGGAGTGTCTTAACACCAGGTTCCCTCTGCCTACCCTGCTGTGAGGGAAACAGCATGAAGCTGTATATAAAAAGCAAACATTTTAAGGAAATTAATATTAGGCTAATGTACTAGCTTTCTTTGATATTTTCCGAGGTTTCGCTTTATAAAAAGCAACGAAAGCTTGAAAGGTTGCAAGCTTTCACATTAATAACGGCATTATTAAAATGAACATTTTACTATTAACATATTTTGAACATTAAATGGGAAACGACGGTTTTAAAGGACTTGGAGCTTACAATGTGGAACTCATAGATTTTGAATGACGTCTTAATAGTGAAGTTCGTATATGTCTTTGTTTACTTGTTATGATCGTGGATTCGAATCCTGTTACAGAAAATATTAATATTTATTATTAGAATCTATTGTTAAAAAATATTATATTAGAAAAAAGAAGATAAAAAATAAAAACATATATTGTCTATATGCTCCTAAATTATTCGGAAAGAGGTTCTACGTAATTGTAATAGGTTGTATGTATCACCCAATAACAACACTTTACACGAGTTTCCTTCTAATCAGGGCCTTTGCCTACAAGGAACTGCTCCCGATTTACGCAATTCCACTACTTTTATAGTAAAAATTCACCTAGATCTACCCTCTTTTACACGAGTTTGCTAACGCTATAATAATGTTTTTGTAGCGTTGGTTATCGTTTTCCATCTTATAATGTATTGAAAGGAAAATTCTGGACGAACTATCTTATCTAAAGGTTCTTATTGTATACTCGGGTTTCTTCAATAAAAATTACGTGACATTCGTTATATTATAAAGATTATAGAGTATATAGAAAAAAATCTATTTTAGTACAAATGTAATGGGATTTTAAATAAAAAATCGAGGTTATCGTCTTACATAATATTTGACTGTAAGCGACAGTTGTAGGTTTGTGTTAAGGTCTCCCCTCCTACATATATTAGGGTCTCTCCTCCTACATATATGCGTCATTGTGAACCTATGCAATATATTAAAAAGCATCTACTAAGTTTACAGACCACTCATCTTCATCTTCCCTTTCCCAATCTCGAATTAAAACCATCAGCTACCTAATAAAGCATAAAAATATATTTCCAATGAACACACATAACAGAACGTATTTGGATTTTTCGTTCACGAGTACTTTAGCACTGACACATTGATTGAGATGAATCGAATGTCGGACGTTTTCTGGGGGGTAGGTAGTTAGTTACCTACTCGCGATTGGGACGAGCTTGTCTTAAACGACGGCTGCGGGTTTGATTCCCACTTAGGGAATGAATTATTTTCATTTTCTTGCTCCTTATGTATTATGGATATATGCACGATAAAGCGTGAACCAATTTTAATTAAAATCAAAATTAAAAATTAACTTCACGCTGTATCCTGCACACAGCAAGGTAGACAGAGGGAACCTAATGCTAAGGCATTCCGTTCCCCATTTTCTGCCGAATTCTAGATGCATTGCGTGTTGAGTGGCAGAAACATTGACGTTAGTAAATATTTCACTTTCTCGAGTGGAGATCGAACCCACAACCGTCGCGTTACAGTCACACCCTTGTGCCTCTGCGCCACAACGGTCTAAAATTTAATATTAAAATAAAAAAAAACCATATTAAAAAAAGCATTCACTAAACCTACCTACCTTCCATTCATCTCTCCAATAAACCGTATAACTATATTTCCAATGAATACACAACATATTTGGATATTTCATTCACAATTTCCCATTTCAGCACTAGTACATTGATTGAGATGAATCGAATCTCCGACGCCTTCTGGGTGGGAGGTACTGGGAACCTATTATTGGGACGAGCTTGATATATTGATTGCCGGATCCATTACTCATTGCTGGACGTAGCTCTTAATTGGTTTTATATGACAATGGAATTTGTTGATAATCCTTCGTTTGAATTACTTCTGGTGTTTCAATATTTGTTAAGAGTTAATAATAGTAAGAAAAATGTTAATGAATTTTTCTTTTCATTAACATTAAATATTAATTAAATTCATTTAATAAATAAAGAATGTCCAGTGACTCGTTGTGATTACTTCATTTATTTTTTAGTGTTAAGAAATAACATTCTCAATTTTTCTCCTGAATTCGAGGACACAAAAAGTAACTTAATAAAATTGTAGTAAACTGTAGCAATTTTGATATTTGATAAAATAAATACCAAATATTTAATTTCAAACAACGACCCAAATAATAAATGATAAACGAAGAGTCCATCTTAATTATCGAATTGTTCTCCCAAATCCGAATAAAGAGGATTTGCGGAAGCGAACTTGCCGAGTTCGAGGAGTTGGGGGTCGGCCTGAATAAGATATTGTTCGCAACTTTAGTTGAGGATCTAAAGATTAAACATTAATCATTTGAATTATGTATATCAATCAACTTTTGGACTGTCGTCTTAAAATAAATTGTAGCATATTATAAGTATTCGTTCATATCTATAGCTACTGAATATTACATTAAATTATATAACTTATTTATAAGTACAGGCATCCCTCGTATAACACGGTTAATTCGTACCGTGCTATATCGAAACCGTGTTATACGAAACCAGATATAGCATACTGCGTAGTATCGAGACCTTGTCTTGTGTTATATCGAAGCCGTGTTATACGAAACTTTGAAATCATACAAATAAAGGCAATGAGTACCGTGTTATATCGAAACCAAATCTTAAGGTGTAAAATTTTATGATAGCTGAAGTTTCGGTCCAAATACTACATAAATGAAAAAGGAAGTTACCTTGAAGTTTTTATTAAGAAAAATAAATTAAATTCAATTTTATGATTAAATACAAAAATTAAAAAATACAACAATAAAATATATTCAAAGACTAATAATAATAATTACATAGTATAAAACAAGTAGAAACAGCTTATTGAACGAAAAAAAAGTTGAAATTTAAAATGCATATTTTTCAAAATCGTGTTATACTAATATCATTTCTTGTATCGTGTAATATCGAAACCGTGTTATATTAGTCTGAATTCTTGGACCGTGTAATATCGAAACCGTGTTGTACAAGTACCGTGTTATACGATGGACGTCTGTAGTAAACTGCTTCTATGGTCACGATATAAAGCGCGGCGTGGTGTTCCGCCACTTAACACACCTTGTATTGAAAATTGGGCTAATAATTAAGATTGTTTTAACACTAGATTTCCTTTGCGAACCCTCATATGTACGGAATACAACGTGAAACTTAAAAATACACCTAATATCTAGTCTCTTTATATTTAAAAAAAATATACTAACGAACTAAGGTCTTTAATGCCAATGTGGTTTACTAATTAATATACCATTGAAATTGAACCCTCAACCAATGCAGCGCAGTGCAGTCGACTGCGTCATGATAGTTATTTTTTTTTAAATTTATTTATTTCATTCAAATTGTATGTCTTTTATAAGGTTTTTTCTATTGTAATTCAAATTTTCGTGGTTTTTTTAAACAAAATTTTAATAATTTCTGTATTGCAAGCAGACGGTATTATAATGAGCTTTTGTCATTCAAAAACTACGTACAATAAAACTCGTCAATCATTTTTTAAAAGCTTTTTTTTATTTTACATTTTGAAAGGTTGGGACAAGAATTTGTGTATTGATTGAAAATATTTTCTTTATAAGAAAAATAAGTAAGTAGGAAAGTAAGAAAAGTAACAAGTAGTAGAACATTATTATATTATAGTACAAATTATTAGCTTTCTCGAGTGGAAATCGAACCTGTAACCATTTCATTTAGAGTAAGACGCGACCCGATGGCACATGTACCGCCGAAGGTTCATTAAGTTTAATTTATTTGATAAAATTATCAAAGCTGGAATATATTACTAAGAGATATACTAATTTAAATATGAATAACCATTTAATTGCCTTTCATTAAGTAATTAGGATCTCATTAGGTTAATTAAGAGTAAAACTTAATTATTCGTATGATATATTTTGTCGTTAAATTAGTAGGCTATATATTTTTTAAACTCACACTGTTTTCCGCACATACTCTTAGCAACGTAAAGGGAACCTGGGAACCTAGTGTTAATACATTCTATTTCCCATTAAAACTCTTTTGTTCTCGTTTCTCCTCAGTATTCTTAAGGCATTGCAAGTTGAATAGCAGAACTCGACTGCAAGTCAAAGGAAATGAAAATATAAAAAAAAAATCCCCCGAGTGTGAATCGAACCCACAACCTGTCACAATTACAGTCCACACGCTTATGTCTCTGGGCTACGATGACCTCTTTACTAAACTTAATTATATAAACGTAATTTTAAGTTTTAGATCTGGATAAGGTCTAAACCCTAATGTGGACGAGGTAATTTAGGTCAAGTCGGGCTGATGGAAGGTTCGGCTGCTGGAGGTCGTACGCAATTTGCACTTACAATAGTTCAGCAATTAAGATTTTGTTAATAATTTATTCTCAACGTAAAAAATATTAAAGTTGTTGAGTTTTTATTTTATTTCTTTAATCGCCTCACCTACAAAAAAAATATTTTTCTAGTTTTTTAGAAACGTTAAAAAAATTGGTTGAGGCGGGATTCGAACCTCGCACTTTTTGGAAACGGTCTAAGTGCTCTAACCACTAAACTATATGTATATGTATCCCGCACATAGCAAGGTAGGCTAAGGAAACCTAGTGTGAAGACACTCCGATCACTACTTTAAGCCGAATTCTAGAAGCATCATGTGTTGAGTGGCGTAACTCAACGCCACGCTCTGCCCTCGCCACCAGAGAATGAAAATATAAATTAAATTATTTAATTTCCTCATGGGGATCGAACCCACTACCAGCCCCGTTTACACTCACACTCTTGTTCCCTATGCTACAACTGGCCTATGATTATTACTATAGAATAAAATACATGTATATTTACAAAGAAGCCAGAGATAAATTAGCTATCTCTCTATTTCCGGTCATTCTGCGAGATTAACTGATGGGTGGTAGACCCAAAGCCTGCCCTTGTTTGAGCTGGAGTAAATTAGACTATTTGGAACATTCATATGGAAGGGGGTTGGATATATCTTTCATTTAGTTAATCTATATATATAAAATCGAAAGGTCACTCACTCATCACGAAATCTCAGAAACTACATGTGCTAGGAATCTCAAATTTTGCATAGGAGTTATTTATAGGACGTAGGTGCTCGCTAAGACGGGAATTTGCAATATTCGACTTCTAAGGGGTTGTTTTTGGGGTCGAAAGTTTGTATGAAACTTCGTTACTACAAATGCTACGGGTCTCAAATTTTGCATAGACGTCACTAGGACGTAGTCATGGAGACAGAAATTAATAATAACATAGTTCACGCGGGTGTAACCGCGAGCGGGCCGCTAGTTATTTATATATTTGTATATATGTTATTTATAGAATTCTAGATAAAGGGCAATTTAAATATTATATATTTTTCTTTATTCAGTTTCTAAACTTTTCTTGTTAACCACCTTGTACAATTTAGAACTACCGAGTACAATCAAATACTCCAAACGACGGCGCCCAAAGAAATAAATTTCACGTAAAACTAGTTCCAATTTTTCGCTTGTTAAACGTAATATTCCCTGTGTATTTTACTACCGTTAGAGTAGAACGCAAGAGGTTTTGGGCGGTGTTGAGTCTCGATACTCAAGACGCAATGCCTTTAGATTTCATCGGAAAGAAGGCGGAGTGTCTTAGCACTAGATTCCCTCAGTCTAAATCATCAATAAGAAACTGACAAGAAACTAAGTAACTACTCGTATATGCCCAATTTTAGCTCTTTAGGTTACCACTATCCTTTTTCTTCAATTTCTTATACGAAAATTCTAAAATTTATTAGTAAAGAGTATTTTAAAGTAAATTATAAATCTCTTTGTGTAAATAATATGTAATATTAAGTATACTTATCGATAATCAATAGAAGTTCCAATACGAATCATTATAATAAAATATAACAGATAAGGGTTTTATAAGGGTGCATGGCGGATTGCCAAGTATCGTTAATGCAAATACTTAAATTCAACTTTACGAGGTACTAAAATTTTGTTATATCTCGAGAATTAAAAACAGTTTTTAAATCTATGAGAAAATTCTTTAAAATTGTAGTATACTTAAAGTACTTAAAGTTAATTTTATAAACGGCACTTAGTTGGCTTCGATATCAACATTTTTAGTGTGGATTTTTTTTTATAAATCAACTTCACGTTTTACCTCGTACAGAGCAGGGTAGGCAGAGGGAACCTAGTGTTAAGACACTCAGCTCCCCACTTTCCGCCGAATTCTGGAGGCATAGCGTGTTGAGTGGCGGAATTCAACGTCGGTCTTTGCCTCGTTTCCTGAGCGAAGAGATGAAAATATAAACGTAAATAAATATTTCACTTCCTCGAGTGGGGATCGAACCCACGACCGTCGCGTTACAGTCACACCTTCGGCGGCTTCTCTCTCTCTCTCTTTATTCAATAGATAAATCTATTTCAAATGTACAATGTTAAATAGCATTTACTATTTAATTTTATTTTATATCTATTTCTACGACGCGCGTCTAGACAAACACGGAAACAACAGAATAAGCTGACTATTGATTGCGATCGATACAAATAAAATGAAATGGTTACTTCACTTTAAACTTGTAAATTAATTGTATATTTTTGAACAGAAGAAACTGAATTTATAAAGAGATTTAAATTATTTACATTTATCCAAATGGAAATATGTATTTATACATATACGTGCCTACGCACTGGTAACAAGGCAAGTCCCACCATTCAAAGCGGAATCCAACAGAATGTGGGGAACGGAAGTATCTTAATAAAAACGGAATCTTTTAACAGTAGGTTAGCTTAGCTAGCTAGCTTCCCTGGAACACTAGGTTCCCGTTCCCCTAAGTTCAGCAAAACCGTAGTTCATTCTCTTATATATGTAGATATAGCGAGCGAATCTAATAAACAAACATAGGGTTGGAAGTCCGTGCCAACGTTAATTAAACTCGATTTTCCATTACACAGGGTCTTCAGTTCAATTTAGTTTGATATAGTTCATATGTATAGTAGGTATGTGCGGTACAAGCGTGTGAGTAGGTTTTAGGTGTAGGTTTAATAGTTTCTTTTGCTCGTCTTAGAGTCTAGGAAAAGCGCGGTGTTGAGTTCCGCCATTCAACTCGCAATGCCTCCAGAATTGGGCGGAAAGTGTTGGGCGTAGTGTCTTAATTATGGGTTCCCTGTGTCTACTACATGCTACTTACAGGATACAGCGTGAAGCTGAAGTGGTTAATAAATATGATTAAATATTATAATGTCAAAAGTATATAGTCGAATTAAATTACCAGAACATTTCGGGAGTAGATTATACAGAAATATTGTTAACATTTTTGTCTAAAAGTTAAAAAAAACATTGTATTTTCAGATTACTCATATTTTTATTTAATCATATTTCAGTAGTGACGAAAATTTATCAAATCTGAATTTAGCATTTTGCTAATTTGAATATTGAGGGGACGAACCTAAAGCGAGGCAATATTTTGTTTTAATAAAAAAAATATAAAGAAAAAAGATCCTATCCCTTACAATTATGCAATTAATCTTTGGATAATAGATTATATAAATATTTTCTAAGTCTGTTTAACATAAAAGGAATTTAAAAAAATGAGCAAAAAATTGAACACTATTTTAATCTTCTTACATACATACATTGCACGCATACATTTCACGCTTTATCCCTAGCGCTTTATCCCTAGCGGTAGTCAGAGAGAACGGAGTGCCAAACGCTACGGTCTCTACTTACCTCTTTCGCCTCGTCCACTGTCATCAACCTCTTCATACTTGCATTTTAATCTTTTATGTCTTATAATTTAAGTTTAAAAGAATACCTACAAAGTAAACTATCAATTTCCTTCACGTGTACGTGTAAAATCGATAATAACTTCAAGGTCGATTTTTCTCTCTTAACTCAATTAAAGTAATTTATATAATAAGCTATTCTATATAATAAGTGTGGCATATTAACCTTATAACATTAAATTTTATATATAAAATATATTAACTTTTGAGGATTGATGGACAGACGGACCTCAACCTCGTCTTGGTAGATACTAGAAAATATCAACTTTATTTTCGTCAAGTGGAAATCGAACCCACAACCTGTCGCTTGTGCTCCTGCACCACAACAGCCTCAGACGACCGATTTTATTATAATTTAGAAAATCATTAAGCAACGTAAAATATATTTTAATGAGAAATTTAATATAGCGTTTAAAGGGAAACATCTCCTTAAGGAATAACACAGTAACAACTTTACTCTAACTCGTTTATACCGAAACGAAAGTTTGCGAGTTCTTCAATTTCCAAAGTTAGGTTCAAGTGAAATTTTCATAATAAAAATTAATATTTATATAAGAAAATGTCATTTTCTCGTTAAAATTTTAATATTGAAGTTGTGAAAATACTACAATAATGTTAGAAGCTCGAAATCTTTCGTAAATAAGATGAGGGCAGTTACCTTTTAGATAAAAATAGAAGCTATATGACAAACTATTTACTCTTATAAATGAATTCTTTATTTACTAGAAATAAGATAAAAGTCATTAACCGTCCTACGTGTACGTTGTGGGTTCGATACCCACTCGGGGTATGAATTATTAATTAATAATATTTTCATTTCTACACTCTGGCACCAAAGCAAATATCCCGGTGTTGAGTTCCACCACTCAACATGCAAGACCTCGAAGAAATCGATGGAAACTGGGGAACGGAGTGTCTTAACACTAAGCGTGAAGCTTACAAAAAAGTCCCTAAATAACTATATAATTGTCATTATATGAATATAGTACAAAGTTGAAGTAATATTGCTAGGACTAAACTCATTACCCGTAGCAAAGTTTCCTGGAACCTTAGTTATTATAATATGTATTATAACAATGAATTATGCGCATAACATTATACGAAACTAATATATCTAACTAACCACTAACAATCTACGTTCATATAGATATAGATAGATAGATACATAGAAAGTTTTTATTATATTAGTATAGATAATAATTTTATTTATTTATTATCTAAACTATAATATAATAAAGCGGAGGAGTTTGTTTGTTTGTTTGTTTGTTTGAACGCTAAGATCTCTGGATCTATTTGTCCGATTCACTTTGTTTTTGTTTTGTATGAAAGCTGAATTCTTCAGAAGTGCTATAGGCTATATAACATAACATTATATTAATATATGGACCGTTTATTTTGAGAGTGGTGTAAGTCCATTTTCTTTTGTTTCGAGAAAATTAAAGGTTAGTATATCGATGATTATGCAATTTCATTTACCGACCGATTTTAAGTTGTTCAAAACATGGGCTTTTTTTGAGAAATTAAACACGGACTAGTTATATATAAAAAAAATACATTAAATTAAGCATAAATTACGTAATAGCTCATTTTTCTCAAAAATGGACTTACACCACTTTCAAAATAAACGGTCCATATGTTAAAGTACTTTCTAATTTGACATGCAATTTATTCTGCCATGTTAATAACAACCGTTGCGTCGCTACGCAACCGTTACCGCGACATTTTGATATTCATCCTTATGAAAATAAATATAATAGTCACTTTTAGCATTTTATCTAGATTGAAATTATATTTTACTGTATAACATACTAATAAATAATTAAGGAGATGTCACTGATTCGAAATGACCTAGCCTACGGGCGGCACAGTATGAGTATAACCGACGCGAAAATATTCTTATAGTTCAAGCAGGCGTAGCCGCGTCCGGGTCCACTAGTCTATGATAAATGTGCACCATTCGTTGGACAGCGGCACAGGCTTGTGGCTGTAAACGCGATAGGTTGTGGGTTCGATTCCCACTCGAGAAAAATAACAAAATCTACATCACATTGGCCTCCTATTTTGTTTTAAAATAAATATTATATTCAACAAATATAGAAGATATTTATAACAACTTTATAATTGAAATTGAAAATTTCAAATATATTTTTGGAAAATCTTACCTTACAAAACTTTACTTACTTAAATCTTCTTATCTTACATTTTGAAGGTTTTCTTTTTATTGAATGAGTGAAATAAAATTTCATTGTAGTCTGAAAAGTCATATGAAGGCATTAGGAGCTATTTTACAAGACTCTTATTCATATAAATATATTTAGAGAATGCCAAATATTCTAAAAAAGATCGACGTGAAAATTTTAACATATATAAGAACGGAACGGCCCTGCTGAATTATTCATTGCATGTGCGGTAGAGAACCTAAAATAAAGAAGCTTTAAGTGTAGATAAGTATTTGTAAGTGAAAATTCAAGTCGTGTTATATCTAACAATATATATATCTAATAATATTTTTATATATATTTATTTTTTAGGCAATAATCGATTCCCACTCGAGAGAATGACTTATTTCATATTTTCATTTTCTGGCTGGTAACAAGGAAAAGCGCGGCGTTGAGTTTCGCCATCTATCTATCTTTACGCGATTGCTTGAAAATTCACTGCAAAGTGGTAAAAGGAGTGCCTTTACACTAGGTTCCCTCTGCCTACCTTGCTATATGCAGAATACAGCCAGAACCTTAAAATATATTAGCTAATAAATCTATTTATTTATACTAGGTAGAGATTCTAAGAAGCAAATACTAACCTGACCCCCTTAAAAGAAATTGCATTTCCACTGCACCCATTTCTCTCTCATTCTTCTGTCAATATCTCGCTTCGTCGATAACAAAGTGGGAACTGCGCTGTTAACTGTCAAGCGAATAGATTTACAATCAGTGTCGCCACTTCCTTTGTATATAGATATAGATATAGATATGTAGAAGGTTTGAAGCCTATATATGTTTGTGGAAAGTCTCTTTATATTGCCTTCTTTCTGGTTGCGTTAGTAACGTACTTTGTCAATCCAGTTCTAGTTATATTTATATTGTTTGATTTTAATGATATTTTGGTTAACTTTTAAACATTACTCTACGCTGAGGCCGTGATGGCGCAGCGACACAAGGGTTGTGGGTTCGATCCCCATTCGAGAAAGTGAAATATTTATTTACGTTTATATTTCCATTTCTTCGCTCTGGTGTTGAGGCAAAGCGCGGCGTTGAGTTCTGCCACTAAACACGTAATGCATCCAAAATTCGGCAGAAAGTGGGGAACGGATTTTCTTAACACTAGATTCCCTCTGCCTACCCTGTTGTGTGCTGGATGCAGTGAAGCTGTTTTTTTTACGGAAGCCGTTTTGAGCGAAGCTAACACGCAAATGGATACTTTTTAATAATTTGACAGTGAATTTCATTTGAAATTATGTTTATATGTTTCTGGGTTAATTTTATCCTTTATCTTTTACTAGCTAGCTTTGTTTGCTAAGATTTAAAAAGGAAAATCTATTGTTTCCGTAAGAATTTCCAAAAATCTCTTCTTGTTCTTATTTTCTCTGCCTACCAAAGTATTTTTTTTTCTAATTGTAGTAGTTTTGGCTGTGTATGCAGCATATGTCATACCAGTCAACCAGTGTTTTATATATAAGTTAAGTAATTTAATAAAGATTACAATTTTAATTTAAAAAATGCAAATTTATATTTATTTGTATTAATTATACAAACGACCACGTTGCTAAATATGAGCTGGGTGCTATCCACATTATGACAATTGAATTAACCAAATTGGAAACCATTCATTAATTCATTCTCTTCATGACATTTTCAATTATAGGTGGATTCAGTAGTTGTTTAACGTTCATACGAAACCTTCATTTTCATATATATCGCTTAAAGGCTTTATATAATAACCTTAGATTCAATTAATTAATTATTGAATTAATTGATGAATAGAATTGTTTTCTGTTATACTATTTTTGTCTTTAAGTATTAAATGTGAGAGTGTAGTAAATACTATTCTGTTATCAAAATTTGTTTGTATTAGATAACATTTGTATATTTTGATTAGAAATTAAAAAATGGCAAATGCTTTTGCAGAATGGAATCCTTTTTTAATAAAATAGGTTTACATTTCCAACAAGTTCCCTCTTTCTCTCTGCTCTGCTTTTTCGGTACTAGTGCCCTACTTTTTATTGGTGGAAATTTTCAGGTAGTTTCTTTAGTCTTGGTAATCCTTAATGGTAGTCCTTAATAGGTCCGTTCCGCTCGGAGTTGGAACCTCGCTTAGTGCTCAACTGGCATATTTACAACGCCCTTATCAAAGAACAGAAGAAAACAGATAATTTTTTTCTATAATATTTTTTTTTCAGTGTAAATGTATGATATATTTACTAATTATGTACTGTAACGAATGGGCTATGAATAATTTATAAGCTTTTGCATATTAAAACTGATATTATTATAAGATTAAACATTTTAAAAGTTAGATTTATGCTTAATAAAACCTACTTTGGAATAATCCCAAGCACTACTATCGAGTTGGTTTTAAGTTTCAAAGCCTTTGCACTTTGTAAGTGGAAATAAAATACGACCGTATTCCGCTTAAAAGCTGGTAGTCAAACTTTTATTTTTATTCAAAAATACATATTTCAGCGGAAAATGGGCAACGGAAATGTCTTAATAGGAATGGAGTGTGTGAACACTAGGTTCCCAGGTTTCCTCTGCCTAACCTGGTATATGTGGGAATCAGCGTGAAGTTGAAAAAATATCCATAACACATAAAAAGCGTTTTTATATGCTGTGAGAAACTACGCAATAGTTTAATTAGCATATACATTTTAGTTTTTACATTTTGTATTTTATTTGTAATCTGAATATATCTATTTATTGCAAACTTTTACTTTTATATTGAAACTGTTTTTACATAAAAACCCTGGGATGTCACATTTTAATTGGCAGCAACATAATTCACAGTTTTCAACATTTGCTAGTTATTTGTACTAAAATTAAAAATTTTGTTTGAAAGCTGAAATAGTCAGACATTTTTTTATTTTTATTACAGAGTAGGTATGCCAAAAACTATACAAAGGTTACATATTAAAATATTTCATTAATAATGTTTAAAAATTTAAACAATTTGTTTTCACTTATTGTAAATATGGAAATGTAAATATCAAGTTCCTTGCAGACTTTAAAGAGAGAAGGAGTACCCTCTTTCCTACCCAACTGGTATCTGTATAAACTAGTGGGGCTAACAGTATTAACCTCAAATTAAAAAAAAACCGCATATCGAAATATTTTCTTTCTTATTTAAGCGCAAAAACTTAATTGTTAGAATAAATGAACGATATTTACCTCTAAAAGTATTGGTTTATCAACGAATTCAATAGGTCTCATCAAAAATGAAAAATAAAACTGCATTATTCTTCTTGTATTAAAAAACGATTCATATGCATGTATATATTCCCATTCACATATACATACATATTCGTTCGTTCAGCATTGGTTCTAGTTTTTATTGAATGCAAAACGAGGTCAGCTTTGCCTCGTTGATAAAGATGAATTGAGTGTCCGAACCCCGAAGCATTCGAGGGCGTATCCGTTTTCGTGTTTAAAGCATGATTTATAGACGAGATTTATATGTTTTTTAGCAGGATATATTTGAAGGTTATTGAGTTTAAAGAAAAATAAATAAATCAGTTTTTCACGCTGTATCCCGCACATAGTATGTTATACCTTAACCCTAATTTAACCCTAATTGTGAACCTTATATTATGATACTCCATTCCCGAATTTCAGTCGAGTTTTTCGAGGCACTCCGTATTGAATGGCGGAATTCAACGCCGGGCTTTCGCCTTGGTGCCAGAGCAAAAGTATGAAAATAATAATAAATAATAATTCATTCCCCCGAGTGGTTGTTATAGTCACAATCTATCGCCACGGCCTCTAACTAATAAAGTAATTTACATGAAATTCCAGGGCCTAAGACCAAGGCCCCGAATTTAAGGATATGGGGCCCTAAAATAATGTACCCTACCAACTAGGCTTGACATTTGCGTGCCCAAGTACCCCAGTTTTTCTTAAGACACCACTTAAGACATGCTTATAATTTATTTAAGGATCCAACGAGCTCAAATGGAATCTTTTCTACGAAAAAAGTACTCGTATAAGAAACGATTAAAATAGAAATGATATCATGTTATCGATCAATTTGAAAGGTGAAATAAAATATTTAAACAGAAGCCGTCTTGTGCGTCATAGGCGCTGAGTTGACAAAAATGTATAGAGACAATGTCGTTATTACTGAGTTTTATGTACCTATGCTAACAAAAAATGTATAGTATTAGTAGAAGATTAGTACAGGCCAGTCGTGGCGTGCATGTGGTTGAAAGTTGCGCTTTCGATTCCCATCCAAGGTAATGAAATATTCAACATTTATATGGCGAAATAGGATATATAAGCTCGACTGGTGTCAAGGCAAAAGGCGTAGTAGAGCTTCGCCATTTAATACGTAATGGCTTCAGAATTTGGTAGAAAATCAAGAACGGAGTGTCTTAACACTAGACTCATTGTGATAGAGCGTGAAGCTGAAAAATAAATAGTGAAACCAATTGAAGTTATTAAATCCCCACTTAGGGCTTTGAATTATTTTCATTTCCTCGTTTAGATAAGATGACAAGGAATACATTAAGTTTTGGCAGAAGTGGAACGGAACGGATTTTCTTACATATATTTCACATATTCAGCCATCAGTACAAGGAAAAAATAAGAAACCCCAATAAAATATGGATTGGTTATTATAAAAGTAAATATTACATTAAGAAAAAGGATAACTAAGCCAAAGCTTGAGAAATTCAAAATAATTTAAGATTTAAGTGAGGACGAAGCTATAATGGATAGCTCAGCGTCCAGTATAGTCCTGGAACAGAAATCCACTAGCCTTAGTATGCAAATGCACGTCGTCTGCATGCTTCTACTAAGATTTTCCTATACTAATGCATAGTATGACGTTCTAGTCGCAAATGGCATTGTAATTTGATTGTAGTAACTTCTACGACTGCAGAATATTAATTAATATAGCACATTTAAATTCATATTAATATATGAAATATATGTATGGAATTGTATTGAAAATGAATAGAAAAATAATATCGTAGAAATTATTTTGACTGTTGTAATACTGAGAAATGATTATATCGTCATCATCATCATCATCATCAGCCTGTCCTCGTCCACTGCTGGACATAGGCCTCTCCAATGGGACGCCACTGAGCTCGATCTTCAGCTCTCGTATCCAGCCGTTATAATGATTATACAGTTGCTACAAATTTTGTTTTAAGCATCATTTTTTTTAAGATAGATGTGTTGAGTGGCGGAATTTTACACCAGAGCCTTTGCTCTGTAACTATTAAATATTTCCTCTGGCACCATGAATTACCCAAACAAATATGACCCTAAAAATATATATAATAATCCTTCATTAAGCATAGAAACAAATTGAAGTACTAAAGCCAAGTGTTCAGTACTTATAATAGCAGAAATATTAATGTGGGTCAACAAATCTGAATTGCTGGACTGCTGCAGCTTTTTCAGTGTTATACATATATCCTATCGAAGTGGATTATGTTTTAGTGCCTCTAGGCCTTATATTGTCTATTGAATGTTAATTATGATGCGAGATAACGCAGCGTGGGATTGAGAACGAAATAGGTTGTGGGTTCGTTTCCTATTCGAGGCAATAAAATATTAATATTTTCATTTCTTAGTTCTGGTATCGGTAAAGCGCTATGTTGAGTTCCACCTGGAGTGGCGGAATGCTTCCAGAATTCGGCAGAAAGTAGGGAGCGGATTGTTTTGGTTTTCTCTCGAATCTGAGTGAAGGAACACAACACTGGGTTTAGCCTTATTACCAGAGCAAAGAAATGAAAATATAAATAAATAATAATGTATTCCCTTGACTGGATATCGAACCCACTACCGTCGAGTTTACAGTAATTATAATTATTATAATTATAATATTGGTGTAATAATATTTTCTTAATAGAAAAATATTTACAAGAAATATGAATGCTTAACTTACTTGAGAATTATAGTTTAAAAGAAGTGTGTTGGCGTTGGCGCCTGCAACGCGTCGGCCGGCTTTTGTTTACCACTTGATTGCTAACTTTCTTTGCTTAGATAAATAGAAAAGTTTTTCTGATATTTTTTCTAGCTTCTTTTTTATTGATATTATTGTAAATTTTCCTTTTATAAAATATAATAAACCTTTTAAATAAACTCAATGGCAAAATGGCTGTAGGGTTAACGATGTATCCCGCAGCCTTGAAACCTAGTGTTGAAACACTCCGTTCCTATTAACACACCTTCGTCACTTTCCATCGAATTCTCAGGGCATTACGTGTTAAAGGGCGAAACTTACAACTCACATTGCCTCGATACAAGAACAAGGAAAAGAAAATATTTAATATTTAATTTCCACGAGTGGGAATCAAACCCACAACTGCCGCAAGCTCGTGCCCTTCACATAATAATAATTTCATAACTTGTAAAATAACCTTTTGCTTCTAATTTTCATGAAATTCCCGTTATTCTTTGTAAGCGTACCTGCTATTCACCTGTCAACCTGTCAAGTTCAGTCTTCTTGAAAGAAGCATTTTGTATGAATCGCTATGGTTACCAATACATGTAAATGTAATAAAATTTTAAATATATATATACACTAGCGGCCCGCCCGCGGCTTCGCCTGCGTAAACTACGTTATTATTAATTTATGTCTCCATGAGTACCTATGTCCTATAAGTGACGTCCATGTAAAATTTGAGACTCCTAGCATTTGTAGTAACGAAGTTTCATACAAAC
>JAEBDU010012596.1:151633-163481 GCA_016802625.1 Heliconius numata | reverse complement strand
GTCGAATATTGCAAATTCCCGTCTTAGCGAGCACCTACGTCCTATAAGTAACTCCTATGCAAAATTTGAGATTCCTAGCACTTGTAGTTTCCGAGATTTCGTGATGAGTGAGTGACCTTTCGATTTTATATATATAGATAGATTACTAATACATACATATATTATCTCCTTTTACTAAGATAAGCAAAACGAAAATTATTTTTATTTCAAATCTTATGCACCTTTATTCTTAAATTTTCTTTAATTTATAAGCTCATTGTAAGAACGTCATAATTATTAATATTAATAGTAATATAATAGTAAATTATAAATAGTAAATTGAAGTTTCTAATTAAAATATAAAATAATTATATTAATTTTAAATAAACTATATGTAATAATTTTACAATGACTAAAAGTTTTTTGGAATTAAAGTACAGCCAGATATGTGTGTCATTGCAACTTGTTTTTTTTAAAATACTGTAGATACAAAACATATTTTTTCATTCTTTAACTATAGTACTCCAATCTTTTTTTACATTCAATTTTGATAAAACAACCATTTTTCAACAATTAATATTAATAATCGCTAATCTAGATATAATTAGGATTAATACATTATCTAAGAACGAATTAAGGGATAAAAATATTTTTTTAATTGCACATCGTTCCCGGGTATAAGTTACGTTACGCAGCTATTTTAAGGATTAATAAAAAAATGAGCTTCACGCCGTAACCCGCACATATTAGAGTAGGCAGAGGGAATCTACAGTTTAGACACTCCATTTCCCATTTCCAACCGAATTCTGTAGGCGTTACATGTTGAGTTGCGGAACTCAACGCCGCGTTAGCGACACTAGAGTGAAGATATGATAATATAAAATATTTCAATTCCTCGAGCCCACAACCAGTCGCGTTTACAATGATAAACTTGTGCCTCTGCGCCATGACTATAATATGACGACCAGCAATTAATTATTAATCAATTTATATGTAAATTTAAATTATATAAATTTAAATTATAAATTATTAACAGTATGTATGTATACCTATTAATATAAACTTCCTTTATTTATTTTAATTCAAAATAATTTTCATTCAAATAGGCTTTGCAAACACTTTTGAATCGTCGAATGAACATTAAGAGTAATCGCAGATTAAATGAAAATTGTGCTATTGAGAGCTTTACACGAGTTGATTGTGATTAAAATAATTTTAATAGCAATTAAATTAATTAAAATTAGTTTTGACAGAATTGTTAGTCATGAAATAAAAAGTAGTGGTTTATCATCAGTACATAAAATTGTCGAGGCGAAACGCAGTGTTGAGTTCCGCCACTGAACACGCAATGTTTTCAGAATTTGGTGGTTAATGGAGAATAGAGTGTCTTAGCACTAAGTTCCCTCTGCCTAACCTGCTGTGTTGAGATACAGTGTGAAGCTGAAAAAAATATTTAATACTAACTTTTGCTTGTTTAATACTAACTTTATCTAATGGAAAAAATACAATTCAAACTGTTAGTTCCTGAGATTACCGCGCTTAACCATACAAACTCTTCACTTCTATACTATGTAAGTAAGACATTATTTAATTAAATGTAAAAAAATACTAACACGATTTTAAGGAACCCTGGAATTAGATGCTTTAAAGAAATTCAGAATGTAGCTCCTAAATTACTTGTTATATTTGACATTTTGTATGAAAAATAATTTCTAAGTCAAACATGACATGTTCGTCATATTATGTGAGAGCTTTTATAAGCTTTTTGATGGAATTTCCTCTAAGTCATCCTTTACATAAGTTTTATAGATTAATCAAAAGTCTTAGTATTCTAAGGATTTTGTAACGTCAGAGAGTTCGGGGGCTATTGTATAGGTCATACATACATATAGAGTACGGAACATTATTAAATAAGAATAGCCAATTCATGTTTCTTGAAAAGGAGGTATATGGGATTTTATTTCAAATGACTATGAATAATATTTTAAATATGCAAAAAAAATATCAATACTTAACTTAATATTAATTTCATACTCTTGGTACTTTATTCGTTTAAATTTTTGTCTCTGCGGAACTCAACACTGTAATTTAGTCTTGGTGCCACAGCTAATAAATTAACATATTAATAAATAATAATTCATTCCCCCTAGTGGGGATCGAACACACAACCGTCGGGTTACACTTACATCTAACACACTACGCCACGACGGCTTCAAAATTAATTGTGTCCATATCACAAAATATACTACCATAATAAATATTATACCTATAATTACATTTTGCTTAATTAGCCTAGACATAGTATATAGCAGAGCAGGGAGACCTGGGAACCTAATATTAAGACACTCCGTTCCCATTAAAACGATTCAGTTCCCCCCTTTACGTCAAATACTTGAGGCATTGCGTGTTGAGTGGTGAAACCCAACGCCAGGCTTTGCCTTGAAGATTCCAGAGCAAAGAAGTGAAAATATTAAATGTTTAATATCCTCGAGTGGAGATCCAAAGCTCAACCTGTCCCTTTACTTTACCTTTTCATATTAAAACAAAATACCATAACCCTTTAATATTTAACTGCAACTATTATTAAACTAACTAAGTAAATACCAAATCTAATAACAGAACTGGCCAACAGAACCATGTCGCTGGTGCCGCCGGGCGGCGCGGACTCGCCCAGCCCGAGGCGCGCCGTCAGCCCCTTGCTGGAGTCACGCAGACCACACTGTACCCTGGCCTGTGATTACTGTGCTGCTATATTGGAGGATAAGTTTAGACGTATGTATATATATATATATAGTATGGTATATGCTTCGGTTGGTAGGTTTGATTATTGATTTTTTGGTTTTTATTTCTAAAGGAGATATGAAATCCTTTGTAAGATTAGTTTCTTTGGTCCGTCTGTCAAGATCTGATACTTAAGATAGGGTAGAGGTATCAAACTGATATTAATATTAAATATTGGCATCTATAGTCTCATAGTATTCAGAAAAATAAGCATCTAAGTCAACGCAATCAAAGGATTTTGCAGGCGTTTTTGCATTGTTTTTACTTCAATTTGTACGAAAATTGTCACGTTATCTAATTAGAGGGTACTTCCAGTGAAGTTATAATTATAACATTTAGCAAGAAGCAGTACATATAAGGGCAAACATAAAAAAATAGAAATTCGTTCAGTTAATTTCTATTTTCTTCGCTCTGGTGTGGTGTAGAGCTAAAGCGCGGTGTTGAATTCCGTCAAACAAACCGCAATGCCTCCAAAATTCTGCAGAAAGTAGGGAACGGAAGTAAAACAAACGAAGGAACGGAATGTGAAAGGAGTATTTCCTGAGTATCTTAACACTAGGTTCCCAGGTTCTTTCTGCCTACCCTGCTATGTGCGTGAAGAACAGCGTGAGAAATGTAGTGTTCGTTTATATATGTAAATAACAATACTGAATCAAAAGCTTTAAGAAAAGCACAATAGCAGATCTTAGTAGGTATTTCATATATGTATGTTCGTCGTAAGCACTAAAGCTGCGAAATATACGGTCTGATAATGTTTAAATTCATGCCTCACTTTGAGTGCGACTCTCAGATATACCAAACAAGTTGAAATTGCGAATAAGCTTTACACTTCTCCAAGCAACGTCGATGTTTACAAAAGTTGAAAATTTTCTAACAAATTTTTAAATGGAAAAGGGATTATTTGTTTTACTTTTTTATATTGAATGCAAAAGAACACTCAATTGGCTATTATTTTTTTGGTATTTATCACAATCTATAGGTAAATAATACTAAATGTTATTATAACTTTTTAATATTATTTTAGGATTTATATAAAAGAAACAGCCTTTTCACTGGAGCCTAACTTTAAGACAATCTGTTGCATAAAGAATTGTGAATTCACATCTGGGTTCGATTCCCGCTGGGGGAAATGAATATTTTGAATGAATATTATGAATATTTTCATTGCTCGTGTACTAAGGAAAAGCGCGGCGTTAATAACATAATCGCCAATAAAAACATAATCGCCTCCATAAATTAGTGTCGGACGGAGTGTCTTAACACTAGATTCCATCTGCGGGATTCCGTGTGTGGGATACAGCGTGACGCTGAAAAAAAAATATAATGAAAAGCGTAATGACATAGCAAGAAAATTTTATTATGTTAGTTATTGTAAATTTTCCATGTAATTGTGTTATTTCAAGCAACATATGCAAAATATTTAAAATAAACGTGTTTTACAAAAGTTCCTTTGTGTTGAAACGACGTGTCAAGCTGAAGCTTAACACGCTTATCAAAGTTGGAAAATAGGTATAAAGTTTGTGATATTTCTAACGGGGACACTTTAGAGAATATTAGCTATTTTATTCATATAGTGTTTGTTATATACAAATGTTTATTAAAAGATAAAATTTAAAAAATAATCAAGCTTCACGCTATATGCCGCACGCAGCAAGTTAGGCAGAGGGAACCTAGTGTTAACACACTCGGTTCCCCACTTTCTGTCGATATTAAAATATACCAGAAAAAATAGAATTCTTCTATTTCTTTCTTTTCTCCACGCTCCACCCACTTTTGAGAAATCACCCAGAAATCGAACCCACAACCGTTGCACATGCAACCATCTTATAAGTTCTAATGTCTTAGTTCTCTATTTAATATCTTGAAATATATAGTAATTAAGGCATAAAGAAACTAAAACATTATTCAATATTGCTCGTTCTTTAATTATGTACTAAAAAGGAAAATGAATATAATAATTAAATGAAAGTAATTTTCAGGCAATGCTGATATGCGGAACCGGGGTACATCCCCTTTATCAGTGTCACCGCGTCAGTCTCTTACAGGGGAACCCCCCTGGGCGCTACCAGATGACGATCGACCAGACTTTTCAGCACTTAAGGAAAATATTCACAGGATTAATAAGTAAGTTTCATTTTAGTAGGCGGTGCTTGAAAACATCACATGTATATAGATTTTATACATAAAGTTCACAGTTAAATAATATAAGGCATTTATGGGTTCGATTCCCTCCTGTGCATTGATGGGTAAAAATTCTCGAAATATTTTAGATTATGTTTTTTTTATTTTTTTTGTTTTCTGTTCTGCAAAATATACATTTTCTTACTTTTACTAGATACCTAGTAAAAGTAAGAAAAAATTTTTTAACCCTTCTGGATAACTGATGTAGTTTTAGCCTTGTGACATGTCTACTACACACTTCTTTTTTTATTTTTAGCTTCAAGCTATATTCTGTAGCAGGATAGACAGAGGGAACTTAGTATTAAGACACTCCGCTTCCCATTTTCCCCCGGATTCTGGAGGCATTGCGGGCTGGATATCAGATCGAAGAAATGAACATATTAAATATTTAATTTACACGAATTGGAATCGAACCCACCACTAATTGCTGCAATACGACTGGCCTTTACTAATATTTTAGATATGAAAGACCCATTAAAATTAAGTATTATTACAATTTAAAATCTTAAATGAACCGAGATACGAAAAGGCTCTAAAACATAAATTTCAACTCTAATTCTTATGAAGGCTATTAAATTTGGAGTTTATATCAAAACCGTTATTGAAATTTGTAAATGATATACATATATTATACTCTGGACCCTCCCTGGTCCCTTCGTAATTAAATTATGATTCATTATAGCTGAATTTATTAAGACCCTGCTTCGTACATCAATTAGCCGGTGGGATTCTGAAATGTTTTTCTTATAAATTAACAGAAATAATTGCTATGGTAATTACTTTTATAAGTAGTTAATTTGGCAGATTTTAACATAGCTGTTCCAATTGTTATTGATGGTTTGTGATGAGTATAAAAATGGGGAACAGAGTGTCTTGACACTTGGTTCCTTATTAGGCTTCTTATCTGCTGTGTGCGGGATGTAGCGCGAAACTGTTTTTTTAATGAAAGTGATGTTATATTTTCAAAACGAGAGCTTTCCATTAAAAATATTTCATTAAAAATGTGTAAAAACCCCCAAAATTAAAATTATTATTATATTATCATGCATTATTGGGAATTTCATGTAATTATTGAACATCGTTTGGATGACATTTCTAAGCTCTCTAGTCCTCAATTAACTTTAACAATTATCTTTTTGTTGTTTGAATGTATCGTTCGACAGTTTAAGTTAAAAAATATATTAAAAATTAAAAAATAGAACTTCCGCCTGTCAAAATATCACACAATTTAAAAACCTAAATATAATTTAATATATTTGTATGTATGAAAGACATAAATCTATTAAATATATATACTCGTAGAATAAGTAATTCCAAAGTAATTTATCATTTTCAAAGGGATTGCGAGACATCCACGAGGCTGGACATGCTGTTGACGCAAGTGGAACAGTATGCTAACAATTTGGAAGCTTTAGTCGAGGAACGTACTTCGGATTACTTGGAGGAGAAGAGGAAATGCGAGGAGTTATTGTACCAGTTATTACCTAAGTAAATATTAATAAATTTTAAAATTATAATGACACGTAATATTAGACGTCATGACGCAGGGGTTCAATGGTGTGACTGTAACGCGACTGTTGTGGGTTCGATTCCCTTTCGAGGAAGTGGAATTTTTATTTGAATGTGTATTTTCATTTCTTTGTTGTGGTGTCGAGCCAAAGCGCGGAAAATGGGCAACGGAATGTCTTAACACTAGGTTCCCTCTGCTTCTCCTGCGGGATATAGCGTGAAGCTGATTTTTTTAAAAATATTATTAGAAAATATGTGTCCTACAAAAGTAAAAAAAATATATTTCATTTCATTTAAACTATTCTGAGATTTTCAAATAAGCTAAAATCTATACAGGTCCGAAACTCTTGAGACTTTGAGAATTTAATTTGGCTAAATCTTCAAAGACTGTCGAACTTTATAATCAAAATAGGCATATATAGAAACATTAAAGGTAAATATTACCTTAGAAGGACGCTAAACATTTTTCTTCACTTGCAAAGGGATTTGGGGCTTAAAGCCTGTCTACAGAAATAAGATTTTGTTTTTCTTTCGCTGAAGGATTATTCGCCGCAAGGGAAAATATTACAGCTGATAAAAACAAAGTAGACATTTTGACAATCTTTTTCTCGGAAGGATTCTTTTAGATGTTCTTTTGCTGTAATGAGGATCTCGAAAGTGACTTCTGTCTTTACTTTCTTTTCAAAAGTGAACTTTAACTGACTACTGACGAGTATATTTGAAACAAAATTTACTCATTTTTTATAGCAACAATAATTGAACTGCTTGTTCGAGAACAACTATGGGAATTTAAATTATTAGAAAATATTTTTATAGTTTTTCATTATAACCAGATAATTTTTTTTCAGGCGTTTCATCAACGCCGCATTTTTTGCCAGAGTGAAGAAATGAAAATATCAATAAATAATAATCCATTGCCCCAAGTGGAAATAGAACCCACGACAGCTATTACAGTTATGTTTTTGTGCCCCTATTCCACGACGACCTAAAAAAATTAAAAACAAATAATCTAGACTTATCGATAATCGTGATTTTGATTTAAAAAATATATTATCAATTTGCTTAAAAAAAACAACATTTTAGATCAGTAGCTTCACAACTTATAATGGGCCAGCCTGTGATGGCAGAAACGTACGACCAGGTGACAATTTACTTCAGCGACATAATCGGCTTCACCCAACTCTCCGCCGAGTCCACGCCTCTCGAAGTTGTGGATCTGTTGAACGACTTGTATACAAGCTTCGACTCTATTATTGAAAACTTTGACGTTTATAAGGTAAGGTGTAAAGGTTAATCTAGATTTACCTTTGATATTTAAATTTAGTTAATTAAAAGTTTGACATTTTAAGTTATGATTAGTTCGAGTGTTAGATAGCAATTAAATTATGAATTTAGGAAATTATGTAAGCGATCAGCTTCACGCTGTATACCGCATTATATAGCAGTTAAAAAATGAATTTAGGAAATGATGTAAGCGAACATCTTCACGCTGTATCCCGCAAGGCACTCCGTTCTCCATTTTCGCAGAATTCTGAAAATATTGCTTGTTTAGTGGTGAAATTCAACGCTGCGTTTTCCCTCAACACGAGATTCGAACTTTGGTATTTGAATTTAGTTTATTAACAGTTTGAAACGGATTGCCGAGGTTATTAAAGTTAACACAACTCTGAGAGTTAGATATTAGTTAAATAATGTATATCTATAGGAAATTATACACTCAGAAAAATGTAAACCATTTCTTATCTATATATATAAAATCGAAAGGTCCCTCACTCATCACGAAATCTCAGAAACTACATGTGCTAGGAATCTCAAATTTTGCATAGGAGTTATTTATAGGACGTAGGTGCACGCTAAGACGGGAATTTGCAATATTCGATTTCTAAGGGGTTGTTTTTGGGGTCGAAAATTTGTATGAAACTTCGTTACTACAAATGCTAGAAGTCTCAAATTTTGCATAGACGTCACTAGGACGTAGTTATGGAGACAGAAATTAATAATAACATAGTTCACGCGGGTGAAACCGCGAGCGGGCCGCTAGTTTGACATAAAAAATCATATATGCTAACAGATAAATTTTGCTATAAGTAGAAAAAGATATACAGTATTTGCTTATTTACAGGTGGAAACGATAGGTGACGCGTACATGGTGGTATCTGGTCTGCCAATGAGAAACGGAAATCGGCATGCAGCTGAAATAGCTCGTATGTCTCTAGCATTGCTCCGGGCTGTCCGATTGAAAACCGTTCCACATCGACCTGGTGAAAGATTGCTTTTGAGGATCGGAATGCACACAGGTATATTGGATATTGAAAGCAATTTGTTATAGTTTCGTTCTGGTTTCATGATTAATGGGTTGGGTTTCAAAGCGTTTATTCGCTGGTGAAATTTTTAATTTACTTCAGATGTAATTTAGAGGAGAAATGCTGTATTTGAAAAGGAATTTTGTTTCTTTAAAGCGCTTGTCGTGGTGCAGGGTTACGAGCGAGTGACTGTAAGCGTAACATGATGTGGGTTCGATTTCGACTCGAGGAAATTAAATATTTACTATTTTCATATCTTACTCTGGTGTCGGTTAAGTTTCGCCACTCAATGCGCGAGAAATGGGCCTCCAGAAACCGACGGAAAGTGGGGAGTGGAGTGTCTTAACACTAGGCTCTTTTTGCCTACCCTGCTACATACGACGTAAAGCTGAGAATTTTATTATATTTCAGAATATTATTCGAAATGTATGGTTTATAAACAGAACATGTTATTATCATTTTCAAATATTAATTATTTATTACAGTTATTGTATTCAAATATTTTTTTTTTGGTAACTTAAGTAAAGATATTTCTATAGAGGTGCTAACAAAAAATGTAGCAAAATTTCACCCGGATGCAAAATTTTCTTATTTAGGTATTCAAATACGTTTCCAAATTAGAGTTACATACATAACGATTGTTTTACATCCTCTGAACGCTGACTCTATACATATATAAATAAAATATTTAAATATTTCTGTTACTTTACACTAAATTAATATTTAATTATTTTCTATTAAAATATACTTTTTCCAAGCTATATAAAGACAAAACTTGAAAAATGCTAAAAAAACCTTAACGTCTGAAATACTTGTGTTCAAGAATAGATTAAAAAAACAAATCAGCTTCATTCTCGGTGTATTCCGCATACAGCAGGGTATATTAACCTAGTGTTAAGACACTCCGTTCCCCATTTTCTACCGAATTCTGGAAGCATTGTGGAGAACTTAACGCGGAAGAAATGGAAAGGGCTAGTAAATCCTATATAGTTAGTTGTTTCAATGTTTTTTCTATAGCTACTTCCTCAATGTTCCAATTTATTTTATCTAAACTAAGTTTTTTATGTTTCTTTTTGTTCCGTTCGATAGAACCAATAATATTGTGATGAAAGTTGAAAGGGAATTAATGTACTTGTTTGTCTGATCTGAGACGGTTTATACTTTGTCAATAGCCATAATGGATATCCAATCCATTTCTGGGATCCTAAGTATTTATAACATGTATTTTCTATAAGTTTTTACACTTTTCTATTAAATTAACAACGACTAGTTGTTAATTTAAAAATGAATAAAACAAAATAATCTCGCTTTTTCCGTTTTTGTAAGTATTTCGTGGAATCTTTTCTTACTTAACAAAAACAGAAAACCTCACTTTTTCCGTTTTCGTAAGTATTTCGAGGAATCTTTTCTTACTTCTCCTCTATAGTCTCCAAAAAGTTAAAGACACTCTATAACGGAACAGTTTTACATACATATAAAAAATATATATTTATTTTACTTTAATTTTTTTCAAGTACATGTAACAAGTACAAATAATGAGTAAAACACTAGTATTCACCTAGAAAGTCTAGAAAGTCTAGAAGTAGAAGTCACCAAATCCAGTAGTAAAACACTAGTATTTGTGTAAGAAGGCCCCGCCCTTCCAAAATATTTCATATATTTGTGAAAATAAATATAACTAGAATAATTTCTTCATTAATAACTACAATCATTTAATAGATAGATTTAATAGTAATTATAATGCCTTATCATACCGCCTTACTTTTAATATCTTCTTCATACTACGAGGGTTGTTATTGATTTACGATATAAATATTCTACCTTGAAGATATCACCTTTGTGATTCTTGCTTATTTTCTAAGAAATACTGCTTAGGTTTAGTTAGAAATATAATAACGCTGTAATCTGACATCTTTCAACACAACAACACTAGCCGAAATAATGACATAGAATTTTCCTTTAGTTTTCTTTTCCATGCAGGTATAGCCATTTATTCTGCCATTTCTAATTTTTATTAATATGATTTGTGTGAATAATGAACAGGTCCATGTGTGGCTGGTGTGGTGGGTTTGAAAATGCCACGATACTGCCTCTTTGGGGATACCGTTAACACAGCCTCAAGGATGGAGTCTCATGGTGAAGCATTGAAGATCCACGTCAGTCCCAAAACTAAAGAAGTATTGGATTTGTATGATTGTTTTGACCTGGAATGCCGAGGCGAAATTACTATGAAGGTAAATATAAATTATATTATAGAACAATCGGTTTGTAGCATTACTGTCCTTGATATTTTCAAAAAACTTTTGCGTCCTTATTTAGAATTTTGTTAATTTGTATTTTTTTTTATTAGGGCAAAGGCAAAATGACAACGTATTGGTTACTGGGAGAAAAATCATCTCAGGAATCGAATATACAGGAACAAATGAATTACAATGAAAACACTGTAAGCAATCCTAGTATAACATTTCAAGGGCCAGATAGTCCTGCATCCCATTCACTAACCCACAGTCAAAGTCCAGAAAAGAATGGCACTAAAGAACTAAGTAACAAAGCTACAGAAATACTAGCTGAAAGGGATCGTATTAAACATGAAATAGCTACATTTGTTGCTAAAGATCTCATTAATAATATAGATAATGCTGTACGAGAGTTCAGACTCTCTGAAGCGAAAATAAATGCATCAACGCCTAATAATAAACAAGTATGTAATGGAAGCGAGAAAGGTCTAATAACTCCTAATTATGATAAGGAACTTGTTATCAACAAAGGTAAAGTGCGAGACGTTGTGAACAGATTTAATTCAACCATAAACAATGTAAATGAAATAGTGAAGAATATCAAAACTGAAAATGGTAAAAAGTAAAGACTGAAGCGATATTATTGATTGATCTCGTAAAGTTTATTGTGAAATTTCTTAAAATATTTATCTAAATAATTGACTATTTATATTAGAAATTAGAAAGTAAATATAATGTAGTGCAAAGCACCAGTATGAACTAGTCCCTTTTAGTTTAAGTGTTTTTTTTAATTATTGATAGTAAAACTAATATTATTTAGCGTAGTATCTTTGTGGGTGACCAAACCTACTCCGAATT
>JAEBDU010012596.1:110583-141633 GCA_016802625.1 Heliconius numata | reverse complement strand
TAATACGAAGTATTTTTCAAGAGCCTTTTCTGTTTAAAAATATTAATTTTTATACCGAGAGTTGAGAAAGTTACAATCAATGGACGCGGCTTGTCTCCTTTTCTTCCCACTCTTTTAATCGCTTCAAGGTCTCTGTTTTCTAAATTTGTGGAGAGATGATCGCTTATAAATTTGATTAAGTTGTTTTCTAAGTTGGTATATGATGTTTCCGTCTCCTCTATACCAAAGAAGACAATATTCTTTTGCCGTGCTTGTCTTTCCATAAATTGAATTCTTCTTTCTTGGTTTTCCATCCTTACATTCAAGACTTGGTATTTTTGTTCCCAAGTTGCGAATTTTTCCTCAAGGATTTTGTTTAAATTAAATGATATTTGCTCCGTTACATTTTCACCGCTTTTTCTTATCTCAATTTTTTGTTCATTCAGTTCTTTTTGTATATTGAGTAGTGCATTCATGATATCTTCCATGGCTCTTATTGATTCAAGTGGTGCCCTCTTGTATCAATAGGCGTATTACTTCGACGCTTAATATTGATTAAGCTTGTAATAAAAAATTAAATACGACTAATGACGAGTTGCTGTACTTGTATGGTCAACAATTAGTGTAATTGGAGATAGCTTTTGCTGTTTGACCACAGATGGCGCTAATTTGTCTGACCGTTATTGCTATTTTCGTTTTGAATATTTGATGTTTTATATATATATTTTTTCTTTTTAGTAAATAATTGTTTTCCACTGGTTATTACACCTTAGGTGTACTATTACTGACCTTCTGTTGCCAGTGTTGATGCTATTTTGTCCTTAGATTTTGTAATCCTTTGTTTTTCAAATGTGCTAGTAGCCCACCTATTTTGCAAGTTTTCTCTTACAGTTCATGGATTTCCGATTCACAAACACTAATCCTGGTGTTTCTCACTTGTATTCACAATAAGACACAGCCTTTATTACGTTATATTCGTTAAAACTATTTTTAATTTGCAAGATAACACTGAGCCGATGTCAATAGTTGCACGGTAGCGCCCTCTCTCTACTAAACTATATGGAAAACAATACTATAATTAAATTATTTATCTATTTTTTGATCATTAACCTTATTTATGATTATTAAATAATTTTAATGAAGGCATGAAAACCGAATAAAATAATACTGAATTTAATATAGGAATGTCATTATTCCAAGAAGGTTCTTGTTCTTGTAATAAGAAATAATATTTGATCCTATTACCTCTTTGATAAGTGAGTTATAGCAGCCAAGCTTGAAAATTCAAATTCAAATTTTATTTCAAAATATTGGTATTTGAACGTAAACAATTGAAAACTGAATAAAATTGGAGTACTTTTTTAATATAACATAAATTTTATATATCGTCATCTAACTCTATAACATGATTAAACTTTATTTTATATCAAGGACCAGGTTTTATATTAATTAAATGTATTTAGATAAATTATTGGTCCCAAATCTTCCATTGAAAATATCATAAAGAATTATAGAAAAACGCTCTCACACTGTGAAAGGAAAGCACCTATAACTTATTTTATTCATATAATTTAAAAATAGACATAAAAATACAATTACAAGACAATAATAATTGTACAATTGTACTTTGAGTATTGGAACTTGTTATAATGCAAAAGAATTCACAAGTCCCCTTAGTTCTCTCTTTGAGTGGTTTTGTTGAAGCTATGAAAAATGCTAGGGTCGGGTTTTATATTAATTTATAATAATTATAATAATAGCTTAAAAAATAACAATTTTTTATATTTTAAGAAGCATTTATTAAATTGACTTTTAATCTTGTAATTATGCAATATAATATAAGAAACTTAATTTGACCCGCTTGTAATAAATAATTAGTAATAATGAAATTTGGCTTACATAGAATTAAGCTATTAAAAAACAATATGGAACATTGAACTGATCTAATGATGGAGCCAAGATTCAGACAATGCAAGTCTAAACAGGTTCATAGTAAATCACTCGTACTAAGGCTCATATATTTATAGTTATTTGCACATTCTATTTTATTCTAGCTCAATAAAAGAAACGTTTATCATTAGATCTTACCCTACCCTAAATACAATAAAAAATATATTTTCTAAGAAGATATTAATTTAGTAAACAGCCCTAGTATACAAGAACTGTTTGGTCTAGCGAGTGGGCGCAAGAAACTCCCACAACGGTCCTTATGAGATAATTCTTATCACATATATAATTAATGTCTGGGAAATGTGTGTGTATATATAACTCTTATCAGTTTCATTGTGTTAGATGTTCTTTTTATTGTAATGACAAATTTCTTGTTTCGAATTAATAATAATTATTTGTGTGTGTGTCTTCACACTATTTTCTCTTAACCTATCCTGCTATATGAAATAAAGCATCTAGAAGCTATAGATTTTAGAAATAAATTAAATTGAAATTAATTATTCAATTTAAAAAAATATGATATATTATAATATTATAATTACGATTTTTTCCACATTTATTAAATGATCAACGAAGGCATAAGTATAAAAAGAAATTCTAAATAATGAATACAATAAAATAATAAAAATGTTAACGCCATGTAAAGGGTAACGAAAGGTCGCCACAAGTAGGTTAAACTTATATGACGATATCACTAACTTGTGACGTCACGCGCCTTGCAGAGTAACACACACTAGAACTTTAATTATAAAAAAAATATTATTAGATATTTTTTTCTTTATCAAATGTATATAAATCTGTATCCAAGACGATATTAACAAGGACGTAAATCTACTAAAGTATTTTTTTATATAGAATTGCTTAAAATATTGTTAAATATGTCAACATATTTTTGCGTTTTTAGCTTATTTATTATTAATTAAATATAAATTATGTTTCCCATTTCATTAAGAATAATTAAACAATTTCACAGTGAACAACCACTTCTGTAAAAACACCAGTCGCCCCAGACACATACAAATTATTAACTTGGACTGTTTCCAATTTAATATATTTTATATGTGTAATATAAAGTCTAGTTTTTAGATCTTTGTTAATTAATTTGTAAACTCATTTATTTTTTAAAAAGAAATGTTTTGAGAAATATGAAGAATATTATTGAAATTATTATTTTAAATTTACATTCCTTTAGTTAATTTGAAAAAGCAAAAAAAGTCTAAATAAATCTCTCTTGTTAATTTACTATATATATATTTTTTAAGATATTTACGTTTATAAGATATTTTCAATTCGGAAAATGTTGTTTTATAATGAAAGAAACCCAAGAAATATTGGAACTTAAAACCAATCACGCCATAAAAATTATTCGTTGACTAGATATTTTATTACAAGTTTATTCATAATTCATAATGACTAAGCAAATGAAAACTTTTTATTTATTTGTGGAGCTTCCTTTCATTTCTCATAAATATATATTTTAAAAACAACAAAGGCCCATAATGCTTGAAAGTTGTATTAAGCAAGTTCTTTTACATTGAATCTATTTCAAATTTCCTATTATTTTCTATTTCACGTTTTTATCTTAATACTACTGAAAACAATGTCAAATTAATTCTGTTAGGAATATTTGACTGCAATTTTCTAATATAAACAGAGATTTCTACCAATCTATTGGTGTGAGAGAAAATAGAAACTTTTGCATTATATGTAATAACAATTCGTATTATTTTAAGTTTACTCAAATAAATTTAACGTTTTCTTTTGTTTTATTTGAATTATGACATCATTTAAGAACTACATCAGATAAAATCACATTTTCCCCTTTTAAGAAAACTAAAATCTACAGTCTTCACAGAGTTTTGAGACTAATTGAAGCATTGGCTTTTTAGATGCGCAGCTAATCAAAAAATCTTGTCAATCTCTTTAATATGTCGAAATGTTTTTTTTTCTAATCGTCAGTCATCTCAGGTCGATAGACCCTAGTATGGTTAAAATTTAAAATGGCGACGATTTCTTTGAATAGCCGTCTCGGATAAATTTCGATCAAAAAGGTCTGTCATATAAATATTTCAAAATATTATATTTATATTTTTCATAGTGGTCGTAAGTGGTCTGTGATAGGATTGTACCCCTACTAGAGGAAGGTGTCTGGTTTCTATTTATTGTCATTTCCAAACTAAGGCGAGTTTTTGCGGTTTATAATACTTGTGTGATGTCATATTACAGTAGGAGTGGTTAGTTGATAATGGACATAAGGAAGTACAGGACAAATGAAAATTGATATATAATTAATTCATATTTTAAACATTTTAAGGTGCCGTAAGTGTTTTCTTAAATTATGGACGGAAACTAAGTAAATAAAAATAGAACTATCGGTTTGGGAGTTACGACACCACAGAATACACACGTACACAGATATTTCAAACTTTTAACCCCCTCTATTTCCATTCCTCCTCTCCTAAAAAAAACATTCAATTCATTTTTTTGTCATAAAAAGATACAGATTCAACACTATCGACAATCCAAGCATTAAATTTCCAATATCGAGGGTCTATAAAAGGAAAAAAGTAAACTAAACCTTTCAGTTCAACATTCATGCAGCTGAAATTGTAATGAAAGCTTCAGTTACTAAACCGATAGTTCCAACGTTTCAACGAGTGAAGAGTACTTATATGACAACCTTTGTTGATTTCTTTTTATTTTACATATCCTATCCCTATCCTGATTGATGATGATGATGATGATGATCCTGAGGCTGTCATGGTGTAGCGGCACAAGGGTGTGACTGTAACGCGACGGTTGTGGGTTCGATCCCCACTCGAGGAAGTGAAATGTTTACTTACGTTTTTATTTCCATTTTTTCGCCTTGGTGTCGAGGGAAAGCGCGGCGTTGAATTCTGCCACTCAATACGCAATACCTCAAGAATTCGGCAGAAAGTGGGGAACGGAGTGTCTTAACACTAGGTTCTCTCTGCCTACCCTGCTGTGTGCGGGATAAAGCGTGAAGCTATCCTATCCCACTAGTATTAAAAATATGGACATTTCAGAGGATGGGTGTTTGTTCCATGTTCATGTAAAGCCTAGTGAATGGATTTGGATGAAACTTTACAGTGATATTGCTTATATATCAGAAGACACATGGCTATAAATTATGTAAAGATTTAATGATCTGGCTATAATATAATAAACGGGCGAAGCCGCGTAAGTACTTGCTACCTATATAGGTAAAGTTGTTTAACGCAACTCATTTTTGTAAGTTTTTAGTTAATTAGTGTAGATTAAATTAATTAAAGATAATTATTTTTTAATAAAGTAATATAAAGCGCAAATTAAGCCGATATAATTTTAAAGTATATGAAAATTACTTCATATATACGAGTATAGAGTACCAAAGCAGTGTACGTTCTATATATAGCTATTCTACATTGTTCTGGACAGACGTGACTCTTCGCCTAAGCAAATATTATCATTGACTGCCTCCTAAACCTGATTTACATAAAAAAATAGTATTATTAAAAAGTAGTATCTCTATTTCCTGCAATACAAGAAAACAAATATTTGCCTATTTTATAAAAATACCAGACACCTTGTTTGTTTTAGCTCCATAAAGAAGACAGTTCAATAATGTCGAGTAACTAAAGTCGTAACTTGTGGAAGTTTATTTGATAAACAAGATTAATGGAATGGATGGAAGAAAAAAAAAATGGTATAATTTCTTTATTATCTAGGGCATTAGAATATTTTGGAATAGATAGATATAAGAGAATTGTGTGTTCTTATATAGAACTGTCGTTTTTGTGGAAAATATGGATTTTTTTGTAAAACACCTGCTATTAGTTTATATATTTTTGTATATAACTAATAGCAGCTATTAAGTCTATTTATGTATGAAAATGATATCTCAAGATCGATCTCAGAGTAGAAGAGCAATTTATTAATACGTGTCTTAAACAATTTATTTTAATAAAGTTTAATACTTTTTACTGGAATAAAATTATATTTTAAATGTAGCTATTTTCTGATACATATTATTTACGTTTCAGGCAGTAAACAAAAAAAAAGTTACTTATCTATAATATTGCTAAAAAAACATTATTTTCTAAACGAAATGCCAAAGAGATTTAAAGAATAAAATAGCCATCTCCATATATTCAGAAACAAAAAAATAAATACTAAAAATACAATAAGATGATTCAATTGTTATTCAATATGTCTCTATAAATATTCGATTAAATAAAACAGAAGTCTCATTAGCGAAGCAAAATGGAGAAACAATCTCATTATAAGAACCAAAGACAAAAGAAATATATTACTTTTCGAATTGGTTTTTCGTAATTAAATTAGCCTGGGATCTCGTTCAGAAAAAAATATATAATCAAAATAAGAGGTACTCGTAGTATGCCGCAAGGCGTATGTAACTTCGCAGTAAAATTAAATATATTTTAACATTTTCTTATTTAAGAAATGCTTTATCTATATATATATAAAATCGAAAGGTCACTCACTCATCACGAAATCTCAGAAACTACATGTGCTAGGAATCTCAAATTTTGCATAGGAGTTACTTATAGGACGTAGGTGCTCGCTAAGACGGGAATTTGCAATATTCGACTCCTAAGGGGTTGTTTTGGGGGTTGATAGTTTGTATGAAACTTCGTTACTATAAGTGCTAGGAGTCTCAAATTTTCTATGGACGTCACTTATAGGATGTAGGTACTCGTGGAGACAGAAATTAATAATAACGTAGTTCACGCAGGCGAAGCCGCGGGCGGGCCGCTAGTAATGTATAAAGATATAAAATAAAAGTATTGAAAAGCCGATTCTGTGAAAGAAAGATTTAAAAGAAATATTTTTATATAGTTTTGGAAAGTAGCTTTTCTTATCTTATCTAAAATTGGTAAATGTTGTTTAAATGTGAATGAATTAACGTTTTAGAATTATTTCGACAATAAGTTGTACGAATATTTTATTAAAAAAAAAACTGGTCAAGTGCGAGCTGAATTAATCCACCCTGTGTTCTTTACTAATTTCAGGATTGTATTTCAACTTTTAGTTTGGTAGTAAAATGCCAATAATTTATGGAATTGAAAGTTACATTACTTATATCAGCTCAGGATGTATTTTTTATTTCGAAAACAATCAAAATTCTTATATATAAGCGGTGTTCTTGCAAAATAAGGGTTCTACAAATATTTATGTACTTCAAGCTGGTGAAGCCGTGAGCCACGTCGGTGGAAGTCTACGTCACACTTTGCCGTGCCAGAGCAGGAATTTAAAAATTAAGTTTTCCCCCCTGTTGGGAATCGAACTCATTACGTTTATTGTTAGACGCGCTGCTATTTATTTATTTAAAATATGAGAATTTTTGTTATAGCTTCACACACATCCCCCACAAAGCAAAGTTGGTAGAGGGAACCTAAGACTCCCTTATGCATCGAGGTATTTCCGAGACATTGTGTTGAGTGGTGAAACTTGACTTAACTATAAAATTGTAGCTTATAGTATCGATCAAAATGTATTTATTTTCAGTTCGCGTGTAAGGAATTACTATGTAATTCAAATACCAAGGCCAAGGATACCATGCGTGAGTGTTTCAAGGTTACTGTATAATATAGCTGATTTAGTATTGGTTATATTATCATATATTATATAAGTATATATATGAGTAGTTAAGTAGATAAAAAAATAATATATAAATAAAAAAATAATGTATGTACATCTATCGTTGAAAATTCTTAATTTATATGATTAAAAATATTATTGATAAATATTATTTTGTAACGTCAGTGTAAGGAATTTGCATATCTTCTCTTTTCGAAATAGCAGGTAAGCCTTCTACAATAATACCTCTATATATGAACAAAATATTTTTTTTTTGGATTCCATACCTCAAAAGAAAAAAAAAATCTCCTAGGATCACTTTATTCTCAGTCTGTCTATATGGTATAAAGTTAAAATAACATTACAATATTCAGAAAAAGAAGAAGAGCAGAAAATATTAATGAAGGATTTTTGAAGGACATTAAATTAAAAGGTCATGGATTATATGATTGATATCTGTGATTTATTGTTCTAAATCCTGTAATTTGTAGGTTCAGTCCCCATTTGGAGGTTCTTCTTCTTCCAGTTTTGGCAAGATATAGATGGCAGATTTGATCCAAGCAAAAACAAAATGTCTTAACCCTAGATTCTCATTGCCTACCGTGCTATGTGCGGAATAGGTACACTGAAGGTGAATACAAAATGTATAATTAAATAGTTTCATTATTCTCAAAATTATACGCTTATTTTCATTAAATAAATAATTTGTATAATTATTCGACAAATTTATTGGTTGGTCGTTCATCTATAAATTACCTACGTATAAATTTTCTTCAGAGTGGCGTTTAAGGTCATAAATATTGTATTTTAATAAATATTTTAAATTTTATTGCAACTTTATTCCATATTATTTTAATTTAATCGCTAATTATACGAATAGGTTTATAACATGAAGACCGTAATGTCAAAATTGCATGAGAGTTCGCCCGCTCGCGGCGATGTGCGCGCAGATTAGAAACACGAAAAACAACTGATAGGCTATTTATTATGAAAATATAAATAAATTCGAGTCAAGCTAGAAAATTACTATGGTTCTTCGTACTTTTTTAGAAATGTATAAAAACTTGAACGTAGTGGGATTTGAACCCGTGCCTCCTGGAAACCTAAGTTCAAATCCCGCTACCTTATTTTTTTTATATGCTTCTAAGAAAATATTATACGTTCCTAAGTGTGGAATTACTCTTTAAAAATATGGTTCTTTTTTTGAACTATTCTCCACGAACTCCACTATAGTTAGTATATTTCTAGTTTTTTTCTATAGTTAGTATTATTTAGGGGACAAATTAGTATATTTCCTTATAACATACAAATCATAGTTTTGATTCGAACTTGAGGGAATATATAAATTTAAGTTATATTATTTAATCTTTTAATTTGGTTCAAAAAAACCTGGTATAGAGCTACACCACAGTCTGTCACATACCTGAAACAGAAAAAAACTGGTGTAATATCACTTCTATGAATAATAACTCTATGTTCGTTAGTATATACGGGATATAGGCGAGCGGAATTTGATTATTATTAGGCCATGTTCATAAAAGAGAGTGCACTTAACAAGCAAAGTGATGTGACCTATTTTTACAGAGAAATATAGTGAAAAATTATATTTGGGGCTAGATGAAAATAGGTTTTCTATATACCTGTGAACTGTATGCCTACTTTATGTGATGGTACGTAGATGGACTGATGACGATGGTATATTTAATATAATATTATATTGAAAGAAAAATATTTTTATAAAATTTTATTATGTTAAAGAAAATAACACTGAAAAATAAAAGGTCTGGATATATTTTTGCTCTTATATTTTATACTACAATATTTTAGTATAACTTTGTTAGGTTTTACTTGTTTTTTTATTTCATTCATTTTTATCCCCCCTAGCATGGTAGGCAGAGTGGACCGAAGGTTAAGAGACTCTGGTCTCTGCTTTCTATTTAAACAAAAATATATTATTAGATAAAAAGATATATCATACGTGTTAAGTATAAAAATATAATGCTGCACTTAATAGGACCAGAGCAGGTAAAAGAAAATAATTACCCCAAGTTGCCATTGAATCTACAGCCTTCGCTCTTACATATACGCTGTTCTACTGCGCCTTGATATCACGGTAGCAAAATATTTCTTTCAGTCTCACGCTGTAGGCTATACTGCATATAGAAGGAACCTGATGTTACGACACTCTGTTCCCCTATTAGACGTTTTAGATATACCGTGGTGATTGATGACTTTCGTCACTATTTTCGTTTGGATGGAAATTGGAAGACACTCCGTATTACCATTATCTGAAGCTTCACAAATGAGAAATAACTTATTTAGTAAAAATAGATTTCTATTCAATTCCATTATAAACGCCCACAACTTCATAAAAATGTACAAACAAAAATAAGAAGGAACCTGAAAGTTATTCAATTTATTATTTTTGGTTGACGAAGCGTCCAAGTTTCCATTTAACGAGAAAACTTCGACATTCTTCAGCTAAAAGTTTTAACGGCTGTCAAATATCTTCAGCACACAATATAGAATACTTGTTGACAACATATCTACGCGTAATTCATTCGTTTTGTTGTTTTTTTATTGATAGTTCGAGTTTTTTCTGATTTCGCTACTTTTATATTGATTTTTGAGGTGCAGACTGACTGAACGTGACGATTGTGGATTGATTTCTACTAGGGAGAATGGAGATATTCAATTAATATCTCTGCTCTGGTAAAAGCCCAGCGTTGAGTTCCATCACTTAATAAACAATATCTCGAAAATTCAGCGGAAAGTAGTGAAAGGAATGTCTGAACACGGGGTTCCGTCTGCCTGGCGGCAAAAAGCGTGAAGCTGCTTTTTTATATTATTTTTGATTTCTTCCGTGATGGATGTCGTTTCACTAAAGAGTGTTTTACATGGCACTGTATCCCTCCAATACCTAAGCAATAACTGCAAACGTCAAATAATAATGAAAGATGTTTAAGTTCTTTCCTCTTTTAATTAATGAGTTATACAGTTTTCTTCATATCAGCTTGCATCAGCATAATATGTAATAATTTTTAGGCACTTCATCGAATTTCGATATTATTCCAATATATAATTTTTGTCTATACCCAAGAAATATAAAAAGAGTTACGAAGCAACAAATATAAAATAACGAATAAAACGACACCTAATCAAAATGAACTAGTTCTAGTTCCGTAAATAATTTTCACGTAAGTTTCTCTAAATCTCCTAACAATAGTTTCCTTAATGGAAATAATCATGGCAATGGCGGTCTTAGCTATAAATGTCGCAAACCTTTTAACTCTGAAGTATATTGCAAGGAATGTTGTTAGTATACCAATATTATGAAGCTTATAACTTGTAGCCTATGTAACCTTATACCTTTTTGGGGACTGGAGTGTCTTAACACTAGGTTCCCTCTGCCTACCCTGCTGTGTGCGGGATACAAGCTTGAAGCTGATTTTTCATTTGTAACCCAATCAGTGATTTTAATAACTAAGAGTTTAATATTTTTTGAGAATGTAGATCAGCAATATATCAAATTTTTCGGAGAGTTCAGAGAAAACAACAAATAAGAAGAGATATCACTTGTTCACAAAAAGTCAATAGAAAATATATATAAGACTTCTAACCTTCAGTCTATAATGGGCGTTTCTTCGTCTTGCATCCCGCTTCTGAAGTGAAAGAAGGCCGCTCCTCGCTGCGTAGAACAATAATAAACCTTCACTCTTAAATCACTTCTCTTAACACTGAGTATTTGCACTATCACTTAACACTTAGCACTTAAACTATCACTTAATAACTTTTGCTTACAGCTTGCTAGCAGTATCACAACGTTAGGAAGACTGTGTTCAATTTTGTTTTTGGGGTGTTTTCATAAGTACAATTTCCCTCCAAAACTAAGCTTACCGGATGTATCTCATACTCATAATTCACAATAAAGATAGTTTCAGTGCTGCCAACATTTATAACATATTTCATATTAAAAATATTTAATTGCCTTTAAATCAATCTTATTAGCAATACTTATTTTTAAATAACAGTCTTTATTTTTATTAGTAATATTTCATTTAATTTATAATCTTATAACAATATCATAGGAACTTCCTATAGTTTTAATAAACAAAATAATGTACAATCACTATTAAAAAATATTTAATTGAGGTCAAATTACTAAATCATATTGACAATATTTATTTTAAAATTATATATTAATAAAAGTACTTCATTTATATTTTTATCTTCACTCATGAAAACATCATAACAATTTCTCTTTATTTAAATACACAACTTACACATTTTGTTTCATTCTAATTAATTATATTCACAATTTTACTATAAACTCATAATGAATACTACCGTTAACACTTAACACTAGTTTCCTAGCCTATCTTGTTTTGGCTACATCTTTAATGATTACTGTCTTAAATTGTATCATTATACCTTTTTACTAAGGTAAGTTTCGTATAATTTTAATAAGGATTTGAAAGGAAAATATGGAAACATCAGATAAATATTATAAAAGAAATTATTTTATAGTCTTCGAAATCTTGTTTCTGTTATACACTTTCATAATTAGACCGACAAACTATGCAGCTGTTTCTAATTGGGTCTGCTTCGCCAATTATGTTATACAGTACGTTACAAGGTTACATTTGCAATTACGTAATGGCGTAAGCTCTTCCTTGTTTATTGGATAATTGAATTGACGGAAATTCTATATTAATAATTAAGTACATGTAATTTATGAAGATATAGGATACTGAAATACAAAGATAAGAAAACATGTTTATAATTTCTTAAAAGAGCCTATTCAATTCATTCTGTTCTCTATCGGAAATTAATTGGGTTATTCAGGGTAAGTAGGTAAGTGAAGAGAATTCAGTATAAGTTCATTTTCTTCTTTCAACAATTCTCTTGCATACCTTCCTTTCAATAAATACAAGCTAAGTGGAAAACTGAGTAATTAATATTATTAATTATTTATTATTAATTAATATTCTCGCAACCCTTGAATTTAGTGGGCAGAAGGAACATACGCAAATTCTGTATGTTCTAAACTTTTTATGTTTATTTAATTCCAACGATGTGGTGATCGAACCACCCACGATTCTTATTATATACACAGGGCACACTTTGGTTCCGTAAACATGACGTTGTATATAATAAAACAATTACGCACTTTTCATAAGTTGATATTGAACATTTAAATTCTTCAAATATAGTTCGTCGACAGTACATTCACTTTGTTTATAACAACGCTTACAAAGACATTTTATATGGATCTATTTTCGTAATATCTAATTACTTTCCTTAGAATACATCTGTTTCAAACGAGAATTTTCCACATTTCTGCTTATGTGTATTTATTTTAAATATTTTTATAAAATTATAGTTATCAGGATATGTAAATAAAACAACGTTAATTTTCTTAGGTTTGTATTACTGAGTATTAAATCTACAAAATTATTACTAACATTATGTACATCATGGTTCAGGTTTTAAGGTGCATCGTCTCCTCTTAGCGGAAGATATTGATATCGGCGGCTGTAGGCAGGCCTCCTTTGTTGAACTAATACAGTTTCAGATCCTGATCTGGACTGTGCGATTTGATGGTTCATCTGACCTACTGGCACTGGAGTTACTGAGTAGCCAGCAGCTACCAAAGCTTGAAACTCTTCAGGAGTATAAGCTTTATTATTTTTTGGTGGTGGCAAATGAGCTCTTTGATCTTCTAAGCTCTGTCCATGCTGTTCTATGGCCACTTGCTCAGTACCAGAGTGCTGCTGTTGTTCTATTCTATATAGCTGTTCCCTTTGAGGTTGTACTTGTTCCAATCTTACTAAAGGTCTAGCAAGTTTCTTTTGTGCTATATTTTTACTTACATAAATTGCAGATAAGGGAGCCTTAACTGAATCCATACTTCTTCCTTGTTCCATTGGCCTCATAGCTACAGCTGGAATTTCATATCGGTTTCGCTGTTCATTGGATCGATATACTGGCCGAAGGTAATATTGATCAGCAATTTGTGTGGGACGTTGAATCGAAGACAAAGTTTCGTAATTAGTTTGTTCGGTTGGTGCAGGTGCTCGTAATTTTTCCGGTTCTGGGAAACGCTTCAAATAAGCAACTGGTCGTTCGTTGGACGCTATGAGAAGCCTTGGTTGTTCCTGCCGAATAGATTGAGCTCTCGGTGTTTCAAGAATTCTAAATTGTTTAGGTGAAGCTTCCTGTTGATATTGAATTCTATAATTGTATTGTGGGTTAAGGGGCTGCAATTTCGGTGCTGGCACTACTTTGAGACCTTGAGATTCTGGTCGCTCGTAAATAGTTTGTTGCACGGCGGTTGGTGCTGTTTGAATAGGGGCGTAGCGAAGGGTCTGCGGTACTCTCTGATTTTGAGGAACAGGACGGAATGGCTGCAACTGTTGATGCTGTTGTTGTTGAACATTTGTGGTTTCGATCAGATACTGTTGAGGAGCTGCTGGGGCTTGTGTTGGAACAATATGGACTTTTGGACGGAGTTTGGTTGGTTTCTTATTTGGTTTTTGAATATATGCCACATCTACCTGCAAACAAATATAAAAACGGTTATATATTGATATAATAAAAATGTTTAAATATTAATATAATTAAGTTTACGCCATCGTAGTAAATTTGGTACATGCAACGATAAGGATAAAAAAATTATTTTATTATAAGAGAGAGAGTGAGCTATTACTAGCTAAAATCTATATCTTACAAAGAGAAAGCACTACAATTTTAAATATAATTTACCTGCTGATACTGAGGCGCTATATTTTGTGGTTGAATTTGAGGTGATTGTTGTGGAAACGTTTGAGGTCGTACATCGTCCTGTCTGCCTGCCAATTGGTGACCCAATAAAGCAAGCAACTCTTGATCCAGAGATTCAGCTGAATTAGCACCGGTATCGCTGACTGATAATGCTGCTCCAACGGAAGCTTCACCACCATTCGATGTGAAGTGCGGGCGGGCAATCACTGCGTGCGAAGGTTGCAGTGCTACCTGAAAATTAAATGCAGGAGTATTTTATATTATTAGCAAAAAATAATAATAATATTTAAATTAATAAAAATGAAAATATTAGAATTATTGTGAGCATTTGTCGATAGAACACCCAAAATAATATTTTTTTGAAATTTATGTCAGTTTGTCCTGAGCGTTTGTAACAGCTGAACCAATTTTAATGCAGCTTTCACTATAGTATTTTGGTAAATTACTCTTAACATTTATTTAACGTTTGTTTTATTTTAGGTTATAGTACGTAGTTAGTTCGTTAGAACTCGATCTAATAAAAGCGTGATAAAAAGAGGACTATTGCTAAAACAACAACGTAACACTTTAATAAAAACATTCTTTTTGAAGTGGTCAGTTTAATTTTCCAATCCACGAACCGCAGCTTTCATAATATTTTTCTATAATAACTTACAAAAGATGAAAAAAATATCATGAAACTACCTACTAGAGTGTAATTAATATTATAGATATAATAATTATATATTCATTTCTTTTTATAATTTTTAATTTGACATAATATAATATGAAAAATGAATATTTAAAGTACGAGTATTAAATGATAATTTTAGCAATATTTATTTCCATTCCATTTATTACTGCGTACAACTAATACAATTCAATATATTAATTTAAAGTCATATTTTTATTTTTTCGCTCTGGTATCGAGACAAAGCCCGGCGTTTATTTCCACCACTTATGGGGAACGGAGGTTCGTAATGTCCTAATTAATAAATAGTGCATACAAGACTATATTATAAATAAATACAAAAAAACCAATATAAATACTAATAAAAAAAATATACCTGTCGACTCAATTGCGGTTCTAAATAATAAAACTGCTGTAAATTTTGCCTGTGCTCCTGTTGAGGGTTGCTTGGTTGATACAGCTGTTGTAGTTGTTGACCGCTTGGAATTGGTGCTTTCCGTTCTGGCTGCAGCTCTAACAGCTCTTGCGCGTTGAGAGAGAACACTTGGCCGGGCCGGTACTCTTGGGTTTGAACTCTGGAGTAGAATAAAGACCTAGTTATTATTTCTACCATTTTTTCTAATTTTCTAATTTTAAAAATTCTTCATGAGAAGGTAGTAATAATAATAGAAGTATTCTCCACACTGTTACTCGAGAGAGGGAACCTATTTTAAAACACTTCGTTCCTCTTTCAAATACTCAACAGTAGGGTAAATTAACGCCGCGGTTTATATAAAACTGAGCGTCGAAAATAATACATCCCATGGATGGGAATCGAACTTACAATCATCACGAGTCAGATGCTGTCCACAGCCTATAGCTGATTGTAATATAATGTTTAATACTATAATGAAGACAGAACGGTAAAGAATATTTGCCACCAATTTTGCATTTTGTCGTGAAGAAAATACAGAAAATAAGTGAGAAATAATTACATATATTTTTACATAATATATGGATATTAAAGAAATACAAAATTTTAATAATTTAAATAAACGTAATAGTAAATATTAAATTACAATATGTGCAGTTCCTACAAAAAAGTAATAATTAGTTTTTGTTGTGTACAAATCACGCTATATCGATTCGGTTCGGTTGGTAGAGAAAGGTTCGTTAATTTCATATGTGAAATTAATTGATGTTTCCCACAATTTCTTTTCCAATATCTCATGTTTACTTAAAGTAAATATTTTGACTATTAATTAAATCTAGACCAACATGGATCAGTGGGACTTCGTCTGTATTAGATGGGTAGTGGGTTCGATATCCACTCGAGGTCTCGAATTATCTAATTGTTTTCGTTTTTCAACAAGCAATGCCTCGAATTCTCGAACTAGTATATTTAATAGTTATTATTGATTATGGAATTGAAGCCGTCGTGGCGCAGCGGCACAAGAGTGTGACTGTAACGCAACGGTTGTGGGTTCGATCCCCACTCGAGTAAGTGAAATATTTATTGACGTTTATATTTCCATTTCTTCGCTCTGGTATCGAGGCAAAGCGCGGTGTTGAGTTCTGCCACTCAACACGCAATACCTATACATATTCTGCAGAAAATAAGGAACGGAGTGTCTTAACACTAGATTCCCTCTGCCTACCCTGCTGTGTGCGGGATACAGCGTGAAGCTGATTTGATTTTTTTTATTATGGAACTATATAATAAAATGCTTAAGGCTCTGTTAACATAAATATATCTTTTCTTCTCTTAAAATAAATATATTTTATTACTTTATTTAAATGTATGATTGAAGATTTTATTATAAGCCGTCAACCATGAGGTCTGAAGAAGAATATATACAAAAAAATTATAGCAAAAAACAACAATGAACGAATAATTATTAAATATAATACAATATTTTCACATGACAGCCATAGGTGCTTTCATTGAGAGCAATTCTACAGAAACAACAATGTCACGACCAGATTTAAGTATGTCACGTCAAATAAATTGAACAAAATGTTTATGGATATTAAAACATTAAAAGGATATTTATATTTGTTTTTCTTTTTATTTTTCTATTAGAATTAATATATTTTATTACTGATAGAATAGAAAACATAGAGGTAAAAGTAATTTAACCGACTTCAAATACCTACTAAATACCTAGGTAAGTATATCATAATTCTGTAGATTTTCAATATATTTTAGGTCACCAGAAATGTCCGTGCATAAGAACTCATAAAAAACAAAACCGATTTTGATAAAAATTGGAATGTTCACTAAGTTGGAATATTCTTCATTCATATCTCGATATGATTTTCAGTTCTGGAGAAATTAATGAATTATCATACTTAAATATTGCCCAATTCCGATAACATGACGTAGCTACATATCAAACTGATCTAAATGTCAAATTGATAACCTCCTTTTTTGAAGGTTAAAATTGCTTTCCCATACACAAATTCAAGTTTTCTACTTTCAATTGTTTGGTCTAAGCATTGTCTGCCGAAAATTTATTAATACAAAAGTTTTTTGTAGGTATCATAACCTATTTAGATATCATCACAACATGGTTTTAAATGGCTAAGTTTAGCTTCACTGTGTTTATCGTTATTTTACTTTATAAATATAAATGTACTATACGAAGGCTTATATTACCTGTCGCCCTTTTCATCTTCTTGATTTTCTTCAACCGGTGCTACTTGTTCCTGAAAACGATAATTATGTGAAATTAAATAAAGTTTTCATAAAATATTTATATTTAAAACATAGTTGACTGTCAAAATGACAATACAAACGAACGCAAAAATCTCAATTATGAGTTTAGCCAATAGATAGATAGAATAGAATAAACCAGTTAATCAGAACAATGAAAATTAGCTACTTTATAAGCAAAATATCATCAAATAAAATTGAGGCCAGTCGTGCCGCAAGGGCTCAAGTGTGACTGGATGTGAGTTCGAACCCCACTCGAGAAAAAGATATATTTACTTAAATGTTTATTTTCATTTCTTCGCCCTTGTGTCGAGGCAAAGCGCGACGATTAGATCTAATACTTAACACGCAATGCCTTCAGAATTCAACCGAAGAAGGGGAACGTAACACTAAATTCTTCCCTGCTCTGTGCGGGATACAGCGTGAACGTGAAGCTTATTAAATGTCTATCACGATCTAATAAGTCTGTTAATCACAACTGAAATTAGCTGTCTTGCAAGCAAAATAACCATTTTAAATTCTCAAAGTACCAGCCTTGTCGTAAATTACTAGTGACGACGGTTTATGTCAAAATGAGGACTATAATTATGTATTACTAAGCCCCGGACGGTGAAAGGAGGAGATATGTGGAAACAGAGGGAGTGTATTGCGTTTCCTGTTTTAGAACAAAGCTATCATTTGTGCTATCAAATGTATGTAAGAATTATGTATGTATGTGTAGATCTAGATTTATGTTTTAATTTTATTATAAGAATTGTTGTTAAGGTTTGCTTTAATGATTAATAAATTAGTTGTTTTAATTTGAGGTATTAAAAACACATATATTTATTAATTATGTAATTTAGACAAATTAAAAGTATACAGTATTTACAATATTAGTTGTCAAAAATATAATAGTCGACACGCGGTGACATAAAACGTACAAAATTTTGAAACTCAATATAAATTATTTACTATAGAAAAATGCTTGCATGTTTACAAAATTATTACAATAATAGCATTTTTTGTCACTTTTTTTAACAAAAATTATTACATTCTCTGTCCACGTGTCATTCAGCTTGATAATGACCCATATTATTACACTTGAAATATTTAATATTTCTTTTAACTTATATTACAAATTAATTACTAATTATTAACTACTAACTAATTATTTCTTTTCAACAAATGCAGATGACGACGACACAATTTCACCCCATAGTAGTATTAGGGTTTGGAACTTCCAAGCATTCCAATTTTTCCACTCCTTCCAGTTTTATTACTCTGCTTCTTCCTTCCATCGTGATTGTTTCTTTGCTTGTTCTTCTTTTTTATTCTTTCCCGGCAACTTAACCTCAAAATTCCAATACCAATGCCGAAGCGTCGCGTGAAGTAACGCTATTATAATTTCGCTGATATTTATGAAATAGCAGCAAAGTTACAATAGAATTACTTTTCTATGATTGATGCAATCTTCTTTATTATTATTACGATGTGGTTGGTTATGATGAATATGGATATGGTTTAACTAGCATTCAACTAAAGACCGACACAACTACTATTGCGCAGAATGCACGCGCCGCGCCGATTCCGTCGGAAGTCGGTGCGGCGTGAGGGGGAAATATCTATGAATGTCTACGCAGATGTCAAAATTGATTTTTAATATTGATTTATTGTTTAATATAAAACTAAAATAAATGTAGATTATATTTTCAAGATTTGATATTTGATATTAAAATAATTAAATAAATATAAATAATAATAAAAATCTTAATAAAAAAATTAAAAGTATTTTCGAAAAGTATTTTAATTAATGGCAACCATTAAAACAATTATCTGTGTGAGAACAGAACTTAGCCGCGGAACGGCTAAAATTGCTAAGTTCTGTTGTATTTACATTATTTTGTTTGACTTTAGACACTGAATAATTATTAAGTGTTTTAAATTATTTGAATGTTGCTCGGAACGCCATAAATAAAGAGAAAAATAATAATAATATTTGAATGTTGTTTAATATTAATTTTAGCATTAATCGGATTTCATGTAACATGTGATTACTGAGTATTTTTCCCAAATGTGAAACTATTGTGTCAGTATTTGAGTGTACTATCAAAACATACATTCTTTTAAGACATTTCAAACAAATATCGAGTTTTTAATATTACTTATGATGTAAATATTAGTGGTAGTAAAAGGAGAATGCGACAACGACGATGTAAAACTAATGTTAAATGTAAGTACATATCTATCGTAGTTCAGTATCATTTTGAATATAATTTTGTGGGTGGTTCAATAACCATACATTGTCTAAATAATTTTATAATAAAGGAGATATAATAAATTGCCTTAAAGTACGATTTTATTAAACAATTTTAATAAGAGCTTTGAACGTTATTTAGATTTATTATAATAAATAGGTAATTGCGTGAAAAAGTATGCGAGATATCGTTCTTTCTCGTTCGGTTATGTTTTGTCTCTTCCACCCTGTATGTCATCTCCGAATCTTGCAAATAGAAATAAACCAATACTAAACGATTCTCACTAGAGTTAATAAAATGTTTAATATTATAATTTCTGGTGCGAAACAAAGCGCGGCGTTGAGCTCCGCCACTCAGCACGCAATACCTCCTTAATTGTGCGGAAATTGGGGTGCTTAATGTCTCAACACTAGGTTCCCTTTGTCTCCCTGGATGCCGGATGCAGCGTAAAGCGTATAAAAAAATAAAGCAATTAAGAGTCAAAGAAAAAAGCCATGTCATTTGAAATGGCTACCTTTATCAATTTCAAATTACTCAACTTTTATTGAAGGTTCCAAATTGGTCATTTACGTCAATTTTTTTCTACTAATGACAAGCTGTTAGTTACTTTCGTATATTAAATGGAGATTGTATTGTCATAGACGTTTTATAGAGAAAGTTGATAAGAAACGAAACTGCGGTGACCCCGAATGAATAATTGTATACAAAGATGGTGATTATTAAATACAAAGAAATAAAAAATACAGCAGAAGGAAAGGGAACCTAGCGTTATGCCACTCTGTTCCTCATTTTCCACTGAACTGAAGGCATGGTGTGTTGAGTAGCGGAACTCAACGCCGCGCTTAGTTCGACACCAGTGTGAAATGAGAATATAAATTTAAATAAATCAAAATTTAAAGCATAAAGCTAAATAGCCTATGCAGAAATAAAACATTTTTGAAACTTTGTTAACAAACATTTGTTATGGTAGAATCATTCGATAGGCAATGACTCCAGAAGTTAATGGAGAATGGAAAATGAAAGTGTCTTCATGGGAACGGAGTATTTTAACACTAGGTTCCCCCTGCCTACCCTACTATATGCGGGATGTAGATTAACAAAGTTACCAAACAAGCACACTGTATTTACCTAATTATTATAAGCAACACAAAGACATCCTGCACAAAGATTGCATTACGACCATATTTCGTAACATTCGATCTTATCGTTATTAGATTATTTCGATAGAGGTTTCGTGTACTTTGTATAGGAAAATATCACTGGTCTTTAGCTCAGCGGACAGTCCAAGGAAGGTGACGAAATCTGGGTCACAGTGAGTGGTTCGTACTCGTAGGATGAAATAGTACTGAGGACTCGGAAAGCTTTCTAAGCTTAAAAGTCTATTTATATATAAAAAAAAGCAAATAATATCGCTATTAAAAATCTGTTTCACGCTGTATCCCGCATATATAAGGGTAGGAAAAGGGTAGTGTTAAGACACTTCATTTCACACTTTCTACCGACTTTTTCTAGGCATTGCGTGTTGGTTAAGTGGCGGTCAAAGCCGGGCTTGGTGGCAGAGCGAAGAAATGAATAATAATTGATTCCACCGAGTGGAGATCGAACCTACAACCATTGTGCTATCCTTGTGCTTCTGCGCCATGATGGTTTCACTATGAACGTTATTTATAAAAAAAATAATAGATCCGGCAATATTCTCTCTCTATTATGCAAGAAGGAATCATTTACAATATTATATTAATAGAAAAAAAAAAATATGTATTTAAATTATATTTGTTTCCAATCAATGGCCGTATTTCCTTTATATTATTATGATAATATTATAAAGTACAATTAATTCATTATACCACTTTTATTACCGGTAAATAAATAATTAATTATTATTTTTATAACTGTTATTATAAATAATTATTACTTTTATTGAATCGGCAATGAGTAGCGTCAGCAAAAACAGCTGTAATAATGAGGGGAAGTATTTTTTTTACTTAAATTGGTTTGTTTACTTTTAAAACTAATTGAAGTTAGGGAAGTAATATAATGTATATTTTATATTTAACAACTCCTTTGGGTAGTTTTTATAACCGAAAAACATACAACCAGGCCGCAGGGGCACGAAGGGAGGGGGGAGGGGGGTCGGTTCGTGCAACTGTAAAAGCGACATGATGTGGGTTTGATTCCCACTAGAGGAAATAAAATTTTTAAAATTTTAATAGCCTCGCTCTGGTGGAGAGTCCCGTTACTCAGCTCGCAATGTGCGAGTATGTCCAGAATTCGGTGGAAGTGTCTTTATGGGGACGCGGTGTCTTAATAGTAACTATAAGGTTCCCTCTGTCTACTTTGCTACGTGCGTGATACAGCGTGAAGCAAAAAAAACATACTAAGTTAGTCATTTTATATCGAAAGTTAACAATACTTACATTCCTAGTCTCTATAAAGATTTCTTCCACTGATAAATGTATGTAAAACTAGCACTACATTTAGGTAATGGGATTCGAATGTAAATATTAGGAAGGCGAAGTAATAGCGATGTTTCAAGACTTCTAGATAAAAGATTTACTGCACGAGCAACGAGATGTGGATAACAATCTCTGAATAACAATTTACGTTACTTATGAAAATGAATGAAAATCTTTCTTCGGAAAAATATTTACTGTACTTTAAGTATGTAAATTTAACATATCATTTACTCTATGGAGTAAACAATAATAACAATTATATTATATTAATAATTCCGCTTAATAATTATGAATTATGTTGGTTGAGGTAAGGCAATTCTGAGCTAAAATGCCAGGATTTAATTGCCATTCAGAACGGATATTTATATTATAATTATATTTAAATTCAGCGGAAAGTAGAGAGAGGAGTGTCTTAACACTGGGCTTCCCTCTGCTTACCTTGCTAAATGCGGGATACAGCGTGAAGCTTTCATATTTAAAATTTGACTAAAATATTTAAGAAATAATAATAAAAAAGGTAACGCTTACCTGTTTTCTAGCCGTCCTATAAACGAGATGTGGAGTGCCTTCGTCGGTCTGCCTTTTGTCCTTATTTTGAACTTCGACCTTCTTGTTGGAATCTTCAGAGCGAGCGCACACAGCGAGTGCTGTAACAAACAGATTGTTTTTATAGTTTCTTATATATATATGTTTAATTGTAAAATTATATATAAATATGCAATTTTTATTAAATAAAAATAAATTCGTCACAGTATTCAATATTGTTCTAATAAGATTCCAAAAAGATAAACTTCTTTCGATTATTTTAGGGTTAATATTTTGGTCAAAGTTAGTTTTATTTTGTTTTAAAACTTAAAAAGTCGAAAATATTATTTTTTAAATTATGTAAATTTAAATACACAAATATCGTTAGGATTCTGTAATTAAAAGAGAAATAACGAAATCCTTAAGTTATGCAATGTGGCGTGATATAAGAAGGAGAATTTACAGAGATATACAAGTAAGGTATATCTTGGAATTAGAACGGGAACCTTGGTTGGACGCGTCCCACTCGCACTTGACAAGTTTTTATACTAAATATAGACATCAAATTAATAACGTGTCATTTACCCTTATATTTCTATCCTTTCCTATATTTTTACCTTCAAAAAAGAATATTAAAGGAACTACATCCAAAGGTCTAAGTTCAAGTGATTCCGTGAGAAGCCTGGCATTAAGTGCAGAAGGAGTACCGGGCTAAATCTTAGCAATCTTCGCCTTATGCATTTCGCTTCGACCGTTTCATTTGGTTCACGCTTAAACAGCCACCTAGCATTGTATAACGTTATAGTTATAGGTTAACGTTATAAAGTGGAAATGAGGTAAAACGACATCATCAATTATTATAATATTATTGGTGTTATACAAATGTATATTAACGCCCTCGATGGACGTAAGTTCGATCCCCTCTAGGGGAAAAAAATAGGTATGTTTAAATTATTTAGATTTTCCTGATATGGTAGACAAAACGCGACATTGAGTTCCACCACTCAACTGGAAAATCGTGGGGAAAATTGGGAATGAAAAGTCTTGACACTACTATATAGGTGGAACTGCTGAACGTACTATGTGAAAAATACGTGAAGATATGTTTTATTAACCTATTTGCCAGTTTTTATAAGACTATCATTTAAATTCGATAAACTTTCTGCCCAATTCTGGGGGCGTGTTGAGTGGCAGAACTCAACGCCGCGTTTTGCCTCGACACCAGAGCGAAGAAATGGAAATATAAACGTAAATAAATATTTCACTTCCTCGAGTGGGGATCGAACCCACAACCGTCGCGTTACAGTCACACCCTTGTGCACGACAGCCTCGTAATTAAATGAAATAAAATTAATTTGAATTATTAAACAATTTAATTGACATTGGATTCTAAGATTCTCTAAAAGAGATAAAATGACAATAATATCTATAGATTTTAGAAAATCTACCAAATTGGTTCTTGTTACCTGCCATAGTGTTAGATATTAAACCCTACGTACGACAGAAGCTTGAAATACAGCATAAATCCGTTCATTATAAAGTTTGGCTGACACAATGTTCGATCTCAACCACCGCAAATTTGCATAATAGCTTAGAAGAAATATACAAGGGTGAACTGTAAATTTATTCTTTAGGAAGTAATTATATATTAAAAAATATTGACAATGTTAGGACAATATAAGGAAAGAATTAATTTCCCGCATAGAAATCGAACCTACAAATATCATCTGTATAACCACTTTACATATAGAGAGTTATTTTTTTAATTTCACGCTGGATCCCGCAAATAGCAAAGTAACTGGCCAAGACAAATGTTTGCCATTAAATATAATGATGACTATTAAAAAAATATTCAAAGAAAGGCATAATGTTTTCACACCCTGCATGATAGGATAAAAGTGATATATCACTCTACAGGAGAAGTCCTATCAGTAGATACATAAGAAAGCTATGTGAAACGATAAAAGGTAGAAAAGAAATGTGATTTCATAATAAAGATAGGATAAAAGTGATATATCACTCTACTGGAGAAGTCCTATCAGTAGATACATAAGAAAGCTATGTGAAACGATAAAAGGTAGAAAAGAAATGTGATTTCATAATAAAGATAAGATATCAGTTATATATCACTCTACAGGAGGAATCCTATTAGTATATAAGAAAGCTATGTGAAACAGTAAAAGTTTTTTATTTTGACTTTTCCTGATATTAGTTTTTAGCATTCCATACATGCTCTATGGCGCCCAACTAATGGCGTTAGAAGAAAACGGGCTGAAGGCGATGCCTAGAAATGGAGATTTGTGGCCTGTCCTAGCTTCTCTCTACAAAATTTAATTTCTTCTCAGAAATGTGACTTTAAATTTTAATAGTAAGCTCCAGTTTTGTAAAAATAACATAGGAACAATTTAGATTATCTCACTAGCCATTTTATTGGTATAAAATAATAGGCATAAGCATTTGATTTTAAAATTAACGGTTGTGGGTTCGATTCCCACTTGAGCGAATAAATTCTTTAATATTTTAATTTCCTTGCTTCGGTGACAAGGTAACACGAGGCGTTGAGTTCCGCCATACAACAGGCAATACCTCGAAAATACGATGGAAAGTAAAGAATTGAATTACGGAGTGTCTAAACACTACTATTTTCAATTGAATAAGTTCATAAGTGATAGCTTAGTAACCTTCAATCGGTAAGTGACCGTAATCATAATAACAATAAATTATAAAAACAAGTAAAAGCACTTAATAGGCCCAATTAAAGAAATAAGAACCTGTGACCTCCTACCCAATAATTAGTCCAACTAATGTATTAAACAATCATAAAGTAACCTTTACTTTAATTAAATATTCTACTGAGCTACCTACAAGATGACAGGGTGGTACGGAACTCAGCTAGAAGTTCGTAATAGCATTACTTTCCGCCTGCAGTCTGTAAATTAGTTTTGTTCTGGTGTGCTGGTCTTGTGCTGTGTAAGCACCTACACCTATACCTAGGTTTTAGATCTCACTGGTGACCTACAGCTTGAGTTTTAAGGGAACCTTAAGGGGTTAAGAAATAAGAATGTATATAAAAGTTTGAATGTAGTGGACTTCGTACCCACGCCTCTTGGAAGCCATCTAAGGGTAGTCGATTTCCAAGAGGTACGGATTTGAATCCCGCTGTGTAATATTTTGTATATATGTATATTGTCAGTGTGGAATACCATTGAAAAGACAAACAAATTACATTATAAATTGAAATAGAGTCGATCTTTTTGCAAGGTTCGGGGTTGTGGGTTCGATTCCTACTCGGAGCAATGAAAATAAAAAATGTACTATATAGATAAAATGTATACAGGGTGGAAGAGGCAGCGCTTCTTTAACTGAAACTGCATATAGTGTAAAATATTTCAAACCCAGAATTAAAAAAAATAATCAAGGCACCTCAACGGTTTGGACGTAGGATTTTTTTTTCATTTCACGATTTTTATCCATACCTGTATTTCGTGTGACGCACACATACGTATGCGACGTTGCCGCTTTGACAGGTAAGTGTGTGCGTGCCTATGTTATACTTTACAAATGGCGTTTTAATTTAAAACGATAATTTTATGATTTATTTTGTTTGAAAAAAAAACTTTTTCATTTTTGAGAATTATTTTTTTTCCGAATTATATTAGCCTTTTATAGAGTAGTTAAAACTGTGGTTTCATTTAAAGTGGCGCTGACAATTCCACCCTGTATATACTTCATTTAAATATAAGTCCAAACCACAAGATAAACTAAATCTTCGAAATTATATAACTTTCTATTACTCAGTCCTTTGTTTCGCAACTACCAGTTACATACCCAGGTCTACTTTAGGGACCATTATATAATACTATTGTTTAAATTCCCAATTGGTTATAATTTACATTAAAAGTAAATTTATTAATTACTTAATGTAATAAGAATGTAATGTGAAGAATGTAATGTGTTTTTGTATACGGAGATAACAGATTCAAATTCTCAGAACGACCCAATTTCCTACAAACAAAGGAAGATTTTTTTCATTTTTTCCATTATCTTTTTTAACCGCGCAAAGTTTTACAACGTCTCTAAATATGGATCAAACGCGAAGGAGTGTCTCAACACTAAGCTCTCTGCCTAACCTGCTATATAAGCGAAAAGCTACAACAGTTATTAATTAATTAGATTTTTTTTATTATTATTGTAAAAAAATATGCTATAGTAAGATGAAGACATAAAATCAGTTTAACAACCTAAGGGAGGACGGTTATGACATCCTAATTACATCACAGCGCTCGGCTGCAGTCTGCAAATTCATTTTGCAACTATTGAACTTCATCAAAGTAAGCAATGGAGTTTGAATTACATTTAAGAAAGGTAATTGGTTGAATTGGTTGAGGCCGTTGTGGTTCAGAGGCGAGTAAACGCGACGGTTGCGGGTTCGATTTCCAGTCGTAGGAATTAAATATTTAGTATTATAATTTCCTTTCTGTCAACAAAGTGCATTTTACTCGCAACGCCGCGAGACATCTTCGGAAAATGGAGAACGGTAGTGTCTTAACACCAAGTCCACTCAGGCTCCCTTTGCCTACACTGAAGCAAAGAAGCGTGAAGGAAAAAGAACACATGGTATGGTACAAATCATCGTGGTGAAGATTGACAGTGTGACTGCTTACGCGACGGTTGAAGGTTCAATCTTTTTAGTATAAAAGAACTAAATTTCTTCAATTCGCGCAAGTTTGGTCTTTAATTCGCAAAAGTTCTTCAATTTGGTTGGAAAACAGATAATGAGAGAGAGAGAGAGTTGAGAGATGAGATGAGAGTTAAGATTTTTGTAATCATTCAACTCTGTGGCCAGCCTGTGGCACTCGAGGAAATAAAATGTTTACATTGCTCCCTTTATTTTAATTTCTTCATTGTGGTGCCTCTCAAATTCAGCGGAAAATGGAAACGGAGTTACTTAGAGGTTCCCTCTGCCTACTATGATTTGCGCGGGATCTAGATAACATTAAATTAAGCTAGCAAAAAATTTTGATATCTAAGTTTTCTAGACAATTTATCTATTATAAATATTATTTCTATTGGAATGTTAGTCCACCACTAGTCTTCGATTCTACGATGGCTTAAAATAACACCATGCCCATTGAAATGTTACTATTGAAATATAATATTTTGATTTATAATATAATATTTTGCTTCTGTTAGAATTTTATCAACCGTCTCATTATATCCATCTATTCTTAGAAGATAATTGTAATTTTTAGAGTTAAATTAAAGCATTTTTTGTATCTTCGAACTGAATCACGCACATAGCAGGATAAGCAGTGGGAACCTAGTGTTAAGGTAATCCGTTACAATTAAAACACTCCCGTTAACCACTTTTCGCTGAATTATGGAGCATTGCGTGTTGAGTGACGGAATTAAGAGCCGCGCTTTGTCTTGTTACCAGTGCGAGCATATTAAAATATTAAATATTTCGTTTCTTTAAGTGGGAACGAACCCATAACCTGCGTTTACAGTCATAGTGGCCTCAATTTACAATTTTTAACCAATAGTTAAGTAAAAAAACAATCTAAATCACTCTCGAAACCGTCAAAAAAGATCAAAATCTTAGAAATAGCCATAACTGTTTCACAGCATCCGTTCATAAAAAAACGTCAATTAACCGAGTACACTGTTTTCCCACAGTTTGAAAGGAAAAATAGTAATTCGCAAACAAACAAGCCGCTGTCCTCGAACACGGCTATGACTCATTGGGTTACTTCGTGCAATCAACAAACTCAATTTACCTTCGCTTCGCTTTTGATGTTCCAGAGCGAATGTGAAATAAAAAGTTTATTTTACTATTTTAATATTGATTCTAAATACGTTGTACATGTCAAAGAAAAGTTATTTAAAATAAGTTTATTTTGTATGTTTTTTTACTATTTTGTGGAAATTAAGAGTTTAGTGATATAATTCTCCGTTCATTATGTTATTTAGTGGTATTGCCTGACTGGTGGATTCGAAATTTTAAACTTATATGATTCTTTCATAGATAGCATTGTCAAAACTGAGCCAAGCGGAAAGCTTCAGCTTGCAAATAAAAAAAAATCATCAAAATCGGCTCACCCAGTCCAAAGTGAAGTAATAAACATAAAAAAATAGACAGTCCAGTAAATAACCACCTCCTTTTACAGAAGTCGGTTAAAAATGTCTAAAAATTTCTTGTAAATATGTCTAAATTTTATAAATTTAATTATATGTTAACATTTAGTTGAACGTTTGTCGTGAACGGAAGATGTCGAGGACAACCACTGCCTTTTAATACACTGTTATGCAGTTAGGTTCTATCATAATTTAATATAGAAGTTAATATTATATAACTTATAATGTCAATAAAATCATTTATGGCCAATTTTCTTATTTTTTGTTTAACGCTGTATCGATTTTATGCAGGGTAAATAGAGGGAACCTAGAGTCAAGACACTCAATCCCCAATAATACAATTCCATTCCCTTTCCGCTGAATTCTCGAGGCATTACGTTTTGAATGGCAGACCTCAACACCCCGCTTAGCCTTGTTATCATCAGGAAGGAAGAAAATGAAAATATTGTGGAGAATTCTCATTTTCCGTTCTGGTAACTAGGCCATGCGTCTCGTTAAGTTATGCACTCAACATGCAATGCCGCGTAAATTGGGCCGCCGAAGATTGAAGGGAGCAGAAGAAGAGGGTTCCCTTTGTATGTAAGTTTGCATATTTTTTATCTTACATTGGAAAGTTTGTACTATATTTACAATTGACCTTGTTAGAAAGGCAAAATGCAGCGTTAGGTTCCCAAAACGACAATGTCTCTAAAAATATAGAAAACGAATATATTCTCCCCAGCCCTTATTTTTACCCCCAAGTTCCCCCATTCATAACCCATTGCCTACATAAATAACCATATTGGAAAAACGCAGTAGATATTGCTGACACTAATAGTACTCAAAAAAAAAGCCACAATGCAATCAACAAACTCAATCTACTGCAATTTTTATTCGATAACTTTTACTCTTCGTGTGTTTTCTTTGAAATGTTATCGAAAAGAGTTTTTTTCAAGTTCAAAGAGAAAAAAGTTTTATGTTTTTTAATTTTTTTTTACTTTATTATCTATATAAACAAACATATAAAAAACATATACTTATATGTTAATTGTTTAAAACTGTGTACAAAAATTATTGTTTTTTGACATAGTCATTGTTGTGCAAATACTACCAAATTCAATGTGCATCTCTTTTAGATCATAAATTTAAAAATACTAGAAATATAGGAAAAAAAAATAATAAAACTAGTTCACATGCACACATATATAAATCTATTTTATTTTCAAATCGAACCCATTTTTTTTTTTTTTTTTTTTTTTTTTATATGGAATAGGCTTGCGTTTGACCGCATCAAGTCTGGTGAGCATTGATGCGGTCTACGGTGGTGCACGCTTGCCTAGAAGATACCTATTCACCCTATCTTTGAAAACCCCCACATTGTATGTCACAGGAAATACAGATGCCGGCAGTGAGTTCCAATCTCTCGCAGTGCGGATAAAGAATGTAGCCTCAAAGCGTTTCGTTCGTACGGTAGGAATTTCTACCGTGTATGGATGGCGTGAAGCTGTATTTCTGGAAGTTCTGAGGTAAAAAGGGGCTGGGGGAACCAAGCTATGTAAATCATGGGCACATTCTCCGAAGTGTATCCGGTAAAACACAGACAGAGATGCAACCCTACGCCGGTGGCTAAGGCTCTGCAGTTGAGTTTCAACAAGGGTCCCGTCATTGATTAGCCTTCTGGCTCGTCTCTCAACTGACTCTAAGGTCTGTAATTGGTACTTGGCAGAACCATCCCATAAATGAGAGCAGTACTCCATACATGGTCTAACTTGTGCTTTATACAGTGTGAGAAGATGTTGAGGTGTAAAGTACTGTCTCACCTTGGAGAGGACGCCAAGTTTCTTAGCAGCCAACTGAGCTCTGGACTCAATGTAAGATCCAAAGTTAAGAGTCGATGAAAGAGTAATGCCAAGAAGTTCGAGGTGGTCGCTTAACGGGACCGATACATCTCGAAACGAGGGGAGTAATTCGAATGGCCTTTTTTTCGCGGTGAACAGACACGCCTGGGTCTTAGTGGCATTAAATCTGACCAAATTAGCA